>JARBWK010000009.1:71665972-71911600 GCA_030556195.1 Anolis apletophallus | reverse complement strand
TTTGGAGGAGGGTGGACCATGGATTATGGGACTTGAAGTACCTCCATGGATAATGGGATTTGTACTACTTCAAAACCCATCATTCCCCACAGACCACTGTGGCTATGCAGAACGCCAGCAACAACGCACAACAACTCCCACCCACCAGAACAACCCACAACGAGCGAGCCATGGCCCCAACAACACTATAACTAACAACAATTTAACCCCTACATACTCAGACTTTCTCATCTCTAAATAGGGCACAGCAACACGTGCCGGGTACAGCTAGTATTTTAATAAATCAAAGGCAGAAATAATCCTTAGAATGTGCTCTTTAACTACCACTATTCACTTTTACACATAATCACCAGACAATTGGATACATTTTTGCCAATGATGAACAAGTTTTCTGAAGCCATCACGGAAGAAGTCGTGTTTCCGCAACCAGCGTCAGCATCCTGGGTACCCACTGTGCACAGATCTTCCGATAGACAAGCAATGAATCAATCCGTCAACCATTTGCTTGTGAAACATGGTGGTTGCTGTCACAGGACGTCCAACTCTTTGTCACTCAGGTCAGATGTTCCCACCTCAACGTCTTTAAACTTACTTGCCCAATGGGCGTAGGTACTCACATCAAACACATTCACCATAAACAGCTTGCATTCTCTGATGAATCTCCCTTTGGGGTGACACCTTCTGCTGTCAAGAATTCAATGACTGCACATTGCTTAAGTCGCATTGACCGACCGTCTGCGCAGGGTTCCATACATCACACTTTAACAACACAACCGTTCAATGCTAAGGCTTCCTGCCAGAATGGAACTGTAGAAGAGAGTCTACTGAACAAGCCAGTCCCTGCTGCATACCAGTACTACCATCTGTTGAGAAGTTACAAAGGCGGAGGCCCAGCCCAGATTAACACCACTTTGCGCCCTAGGCCACACTTTGGAATTACGCCCCCTTTAAGCCAACCTCTACTGCACCCCACATCCTTTCATCCGCTTGTCCTCTCAGGGCCCCGCATCCAGCTCTCGGTGGCCCCACTAGGTCCGCCACAGGAGTTTCCCTCTCGGCAGGCGCTATGGATGCAGGCATGGGAGGAGAACTCCTCCCGATGCTGGGGCTTGAGGCACTGGCTCCTACCAGTATCAGGGATTGTGCATGCGTTGTAGTCAGCAGCTGTGTACCGATGCCACGCTTCTCCCCCATACCGGGGCTTGTTCAGATTGAGCTTCTCTCCTGTACTGGGGTTTGCGTAATGCCGTAGCCGGCAGTTCGCTCTCTCTCAGGTGAGGAGTCTCCTCCTTGTGTTGGAGGAGGAATACCAGCTTTCATGGTGTTAGGGCATGCTCAGACTGCGCAATGGAGTTTCCTGTACTTGCACTGAAGGAGCCAGCAAGTGGATGCTGTCGGCATCGAGGGAGTTAATTGTTAATTGCCGTTTGCGCAACAATAGCAGAGGCAGGAGCTGGAATACAGAAAGGGGCAGTGCCTCTCCAAAAAGGAGGACCTCCAGTATCCTTCCTTCCTCATCTCCATGTGCGTTGCGTTTTTATTTGTTTCAACATTTTTATTTATTTATTTTTGGTCCATGATCTGCGCCCCCTGGCTTGCACCCCTAGGCCATGGCCTAGGTTGGCCTTATGGGTAATCCTGGCCTAGTAGAGGCATTACTTTTCATTCAACCCTTGTAATATCAAGATTTCCCATAATCTTGGGATTCCCTCTTGCTTATTTCTGTTATTTTTTTAACCACTTAATGTACTGTCTCTTTCGTTGGATAGCACTTCAGCAGCAATGTTTTCCTTTAACACAGTGTTTCTCAACCTGGGGGTCGGGACCCCCAGGGGGGTCGCGAGAGGGTTTCAATGGGGTCGCCAAAGACCATCAGAATATATATATTTCTGATGGTCTTAGGAAGCCGTTTGGCAGAGAAGGTTGAAGATCTCTCCGCTTTTCCTTCTCTTTCTTATTGGAAACAGACTGTGAAGTCTCCCACCTAAAGTTCTCCTTTGCTGTGATTGGCAGGCCTCCCAGCCAAGGGGAGGGCTGATTCTGAGACTCCAAGCAGGGAGAGGAGGGCAGGCGTGCTTGGCACATGGCAGCATGATGCGCATGTGTGGGTGAGGGTGTGAGGTGGGATAGAGGCTCACGCTAGCTAGTCCCTTCAAGGCATGAGGGTTCTGTGTAGGATGCAAGGGGCTCTTTGATTGTAGGTGAACTATAAATCCCAGCAACTACAACTCCCAAATGTCAAGATCTATTTTCCCCAAACTCCACCAAAGTTCATATTTGGGTATATTGAAGATTCGTGACAAGTGTGGTCCAGATCCATCATTGTTGAGTCTATAGTGCTCTCTGGATGTAGGTGAATGACAACTCCCAAACTCAAGGTCAATGGCCACCAAACCCTTCCAAGTATTTGTTGTTGGTCATGGAGTTTTGTGTTCCAAGTTTGGTTCAATTCCATTGTTGGTGAGTTCAGAATGCTCTTTGATTGTAGGTGAACTATAAATCCCAGCAACTACAACTTCCAAATGACAAAATCACCCAATACTGTTATGAAGTAGCAATGAAAATAATGTTATGGTTAGGGGCCACCACAACATGAGGAACTGTATGAAGGGGTCGCAGCATTAGGAAGGTTGCGAAACACTGCTTTAACAAAACCTTTCAAAATTGTTCTATATTAACATTCCCACCTAGCACTTCCCTATTGCATACATCATAAGGAACATTTGTATTTGTAAAATATTGAAGCAAGCTCCTTGTTAAAGTGCACAGGGACAGAATCGGGATTTTTTAAAAAGAGAGACAGACAGGAAAGATAAAGAATGGCACCTTCCAGACGCTAAGATTGAAGACCGAATTGTATACAGGAACAGCTACAACATCATTTAATAACTTTGAGCTACAGCCCTTCTGCTGAACAAAGGAAGCTATTTCTGGAGACACGACTAAATATAATATGCACCTTGCTTGGGGCATCGCAGTAATAAAAAAAAACCAAGCCCAGCTGCAAGCCACACAATGCTCTGAGTTTATTTGTTCATTTATTCGTTTATTATAGTTATAGACTGTCTAATGACCGAAATTCTCTAGGTGGCGTGAAAGTACATTAAAAAGCACAAGATTTATCACAATAAAAAGGGAGGCGATGAAGTAGCACAAGATAAAATCAGTCACGGATATATAAAAAAACATGGTGTTGCACACCAACAAAAGAATTTTTTTTAAAAAACCCCAGTGCAACAGGATCAAAAGCACAGAAGCCATTCTTAAAATGCCAGAGAATAAAATGGCTTGTGTCGGAAAGACTGACTGCGCTCTGAAAACCTCAATTTACTACAGTTGTGGAAATTGCACTCACAAAGGACTGCGGATTATGACGGGAGCACGCAACTTTATTTTTAAAGTGTCTCACAGTCTTCTCGCAGTAGGCAGCCAATTATCTCAGACTGCGCCAAAAGACCTCTCTCAATTCAGAAATGCAATGCTAGATGACAGCACGAAAATGCAAGAGGAAGAAAATGATTTTTTTTTCTCTTGACAAAAGATGGGCAGTTTTCTAAAGTTTAGTTTCTTCCTATTAAGACATACAGTGTTCCCTCGCTACTTCGGGTTCGCTTTTAGCGGACTCGCTGTTTCGTTAAAAAAAAAATATATATGTCGTGGTATTTTTTTTGCTGTTTTGCAGGTTTTTGCCGCCGCCGCTCTCCGAGGCGGTTTCCCTCCTCAGTCCTCCATCCTCCCTCCAGCCTTGAAGGGCCTTTTCCTTCCTTCCTTCCTTCCTTCCTTCCTTCCTTCCTTCCTTCCTTCCTTCCTTCCTTCCTTCCTTCCTTCACTTTATTTTAAGTTTATGAAGACTTAAAATAGTGTATAACTACTAAAATAATGTATAAATATTAAAATAAATAGAGCATCCCTACATCGTGGTTTTTCACTTATTGTGGGAGGTCCTGGAACCTAACCTCAGCAATAAGTGAAGAACACTGTATTACCTTGGCATATTGTTAATGCTGTATGGTTTCATTTTAGAAGACGGTTCTAGAAGACTTATATGCTTAGCAGACCATTGGAAATTTATAAGTTATGTCTCTTATTTTCCATATTTCTTCAAGTGGACTTAAGTGCTGCAGTTCCCAGGCCCAGATAAACCCCTTTTGGCGCCCTAGGCCACACTTCGGAATTATGCCCCCAAACCAACCTCTACCGCACCCCCCCCCCCCACAAATTCCTTCTTTCCACCTGCCACTCCTCTCTCACCAAGGGGCGGGATACCTCCCAGCTGGTGCACGCGGGCCCGGCTCCCGCCTTCGGTGCAGCAGTTGCCCAGGATGCTGAAGGCGAGGCCGAGGGTGCAGCAGGGCCTGGGGGTGCTGGCCAGGACCCTCAGCAGCGGCGCCAGCCCCCCGCACTCTCGGAAGCGGGCGATGCCGCCAGACTCCGTGATGTGCTGCGTGCGGAGGGCCAGCAAGGCTTCACCCAGGCCCTGCTTGGCGCCATTGTGCAGCTGGGCCAGGCAGGAGCCCAGGGATCCGCTCCCAGGCCCCTTCTCGAAGCCGGCACCCAGGAACATTGGGGAAGGAGGCAGAAGCGCTCGCGCCCTCCTGGTGCACACGCATGCCCAGCAGCGGCCCCGGGGGCGGGGCTTTCCTTCCTTCCTCCTCCACCTCACGCCCTCCTTCCTTGACAAGGGGGCGGGGGCGATGGCAAGGGGGCATCAATTCTTTTCGTTAACTGTGGTTGCCTTCCATTTATGGCAGTGATTCCCAACCTGTGGTCTGTGGACCATCAGTGGTCCCCAAGAGCTAAAATATGGTCCGCAGCCTCACCATTACTACATTGTTGCAACGAGTGACTGGTCTCACAAAACCCTCTTATAGTGCCAAGGCAATGGGGATGTCGGGAGGGGAGAGGCTGACTATCCACCAAAGGCGAGATAACAAGCCTCCTGACTGCTGCTTCTCCTCCCCCTCCCTCCCCCTGAGTGGAGCCCTTCCATGTGGTGCCTGGAAGTGGGGGTGCCTTGATGTCTTCATTTTTAGGCCTGTTCCTGAGGTTATTTGGGGGTGTTGATTCAGAAAATTGCATTGGGTAGACCGCATCAGCTCTAGATTACTAAATATGGTTTTCTGTCATCAAGCAGATGGTAACTACTGGATGCATAGTTCTGTATCAGAAACTTGAGCTGATGTGGTCTATCTCAGTGTTTCTCAACCAGTGTGCCATGAGCGATCATCAGGTGTGCCGTGGGAAATTGGAACCTCCAATACCCTTTCTTCCACCTCCTGCCGAACACTTTTTTTTCTCCACTCGGGCTCCCTTCTCCCCAGCCTCGCTCTGCTCACTTTGCCTAACTTTGCTCACGCTGCCACTTCTGCGGGAGGGGGGAGGGAGGAGGGAGGAAGACATGACCCGTGCGGGCGCTACTGCGCAGACTCGCCCCACGTCTTCCTCCCTCCCCTCCCCCCACCCCTACTGAACACGCTCACGCTGCCCCCTCAGATCAAAATGGCGGCAGAAGCAGCAGTGTGAGAAAAGCGAGCAGAGCAAGGCTGGGAAGAAGGGAGCCCGAGTGGAGAAGAAAAAGTAAGTGTTCAACAGGAGAGGGAAGAAAGGGCGCGAAGGGGAAAGGGGAGGAAGAGGTCTCTGTCGAAAGCTGGCATGCGCAAACTTGGACCTTCCAGGTGTTTTGGACTTCAACTCCCACCATTCCTAGCAGCCTCAGGCCCTTTTCCTCCCCCACCCAGCCATTTAAGCAGGAAAGGGCCTCAGCAGGAAAGTCCAAAGCACCCAGAGGGCCAAAGTTTTCCCATGCCTGTTTTAGGGACCTTAAAGTGGTGAGCCTCCTTCCAACATTGTGATTCTGGATAGAAAACAAACAACAACATAACATTGTTTGAGTCCACAGTGCTCTCTGGATATAGGTGAACTACAACTCCAAAACTCAAGGTCAATGCCCACCAAACTCTTATAGTATTTTCTCTTGGTTATGGGAGTTCTGTGTGGGAAGTTTGATTCTGTTCCATCATTGGTGGCATTCAGAATGCTCTTTGATTGCGGGTAAACTATAACTCCCAGCTGTTGAGCAAGACCTTCATGTGTGTCTTTCTGCCATTCCTGCCAGGATATCTATGTTGTGTTCATCGAAACAGGCCCAGGTTTCACACTGAGTGTATAAATACATTTAAAAACATATTAGCTATATGTATTACTGTGTTAGAGTGTCATTTTGTGTCATTTTGGTTGGTGGTGTGCCCCAGGATTTTGTAAATGTAAAAAATGTGCCGCGGCTCAAAAAAGGTTGGGAAACACTGGCCTATCTAATGTAATTTTCTTAATCAGCACCCCAACCAAACTGAATTTGAAGTTGACCAAAAACTTATTTCTAACCCTTTTGGTACTAATGTTGGGTGGTGATGCCTGGTCAAAGTGGTCCCTGGTCAGGTGATCCCTGGTCACAAAAAGGTTGGAAGCCACTTTTTAAATGGAGACTCTTGTGAACGAGAGACCTCCAAATCACAACATCCTCAGGTCTTGCAAACTCCTGACTGAGTCTCTCCATCTGGAATGCAATCTTTCTTTTTTCCTGTTGCATTTTCTCTTACCAAACATTTTATGGACTCCAGTCTAAAACAAAAACATTTCCAAGTCTTCTCCTTTTCACAGGCTCTTTTCCTTCCAAATGCATCTGTTTTGTAGCCTTTGAGTCCATCTGGGGAGATTTGAGAGGAATTAGGAGATGAGAGCCGTGAGGCAGTGGGTGGGTTAAGCATAGTTCACCCATTTGCTGCTTGTTTCCTGAAGGTGCCCACAGGCCTTTCTTCGCAGACGTAGGCTTGGAAACTTGCATTTATTGACTGAATGTATAACTTTGCCATGAGCAATGAAGCTTAACAAGATCTGTGTAGGAGGCCAATTCAATATCAGCAGTCTTTGAATGGAACATAACTGGCTCATGAGCGCTTGTTGAAAGATGACATTTTCCTTTTGGCTCAGCTGCTCCTACAAAATATCTCTATAAAGGTTCTCCTTGCCATTTGAAGTGTCCTGAAAAAAAACTGGCAAGTGTGTGGGTTTGCATAGCTGGTAGTGTAGTGATTTCTCTGTTTAACTTCCTGAATTTGTTTGAAAAAATGAATTTATTACAGACGACTGCTACAGACACAGATTAATTAGAAAGAGGCCTGCAGTATCTCAGCTGGGAAAGGGCAAGTTCATATTGGAGCTCGTACAGGGGCCCTTGATATTCACCAGAGTTTGGTTTTAGGACCCCCTATGGATACAAGGAGCCCCCAGTGGTGCAGTGGGTTAAAGCGCTGTGATGCTGAACTTGCAGACCAAAAGGTTGCAGGTTCAAATCTGGGGAGTGGTATGAGCTCCCACTGTTAGCCCCAGCTTCTGCCAACCTAGCAGTTTGAAAACATGCAAATGTGAGTAGATCAATAGGTACCACTTCGGCAGAAAGGTAACGGTGCTCCATGTAGTCATGCTGGCACAAGGGTATAACCCAGGCATGTAGCCGGGGCTTGAGGGGCTTTCAGCCCCGATTCTCAGGGTGGTCCGTGATAATGCCTTACTGGTACATTATTTAATCTGTTATATTTATTCATATCATGATCTGATCACCATGCTCAATGTATCCCATATGCATGGGGGTATTGGGATAATGATACAAAAGGTTTTCTAGGGTAGACTGTCTCTCACTCAGACTCAGCCCCCCCCCCCAATCAAACACAGCCCCGCCCAAATCAAAATCCTGGCTACGGCCCTGCGGTACTCATTGCACCACCGGAACCTCAATGGTTTAAAGCAGTGGTTCCCAACCTGTGGACCGTGGGCCACCAATGGTTCACAAGAACGAAAATATGGTCTACGGCAGGGGTGCTTATTAGGTAGCTCGGGAGCTACTAGTAGATCTTCGGCCCTCTTCCAGGTGATCTTCGGGCCTCATCAGCCAGATGGGGCGCTCCTGCCAAGCACGGTCACACCTTCCGCGCACATGTGCTCCTACTGCTGGCTTCCGCTCTTGCGGTGCTTCTTTAGCCTGCGGGGCATTGCAGAAAGGAAGCATGAGGCGGGGCCTCTGGAGGGAGCACCCTGCCTCTCTCTCGTCCAAAAGCAGCTGTGCAGCCTCCGTTGCCGGCGAGACAGGCTCCCTCTGGATGCCCCGCCTCGTGCTTTCTCCTTCCTGCAATGCCCCGCAGGCGGAAGAAGCACTGTGTGGGCGGAAAACAGCAGCAGGAGCACGTGCGGCGGCGGGGGCAGGTAGATCTTCTGGACTTGGTTGCTTTAAGAGTAGCTTGCATGCTGAAAAGTGTGAGCACCCCTGGTCTGCGGCCTCACCATAACTACACCGTTGGCTCAAGACCGTGCGGCAATAAGAGCAATTGGTCAGAGTGGTCCCTGTTCAAGTTGTCCCTGGTCAAAAAAAAAAGGTTGGGAACCACTGGTTTTAAGGGATAGCTTGTTTGGTTTCATTTTGGGCAGCAACATCTGATCCAAATCTGTTATGCTACCTAGCAGAAGTTGTCTTCAAGGATGTTTGAAGTGTCCTGAAAAAAAACTGGCAAGTGTGTGGGTTTGCATAGCTGGTAGTGTATTGGAGCTCATACAAGGGCAATGTATGAGCTCCAATGCTAAACTACATCTGTGTGACTGTTTGTTTACATGCTCATCTCGTATACTGTTAAAGCCAGCTCTGAGACACCAATATTGCCTGCTTACAAAGGAAATTTATTGTTTAAAATTGTCCTGGAACTACCCTTCCCCCAATGTTACGTGGAACTTATTTACAGCGAAGAAAGGGCATCCGCAGGGGTAATGTATGCAAAAATGCCCTGATAATGAGACGACTTGAAAACAAAAGACAGAGAAAGCTATTCTTATTTATTATAAAGTTACACTTATGAGAAAAAAATCTGAATGCATATTGAAGCCTGTAATGGTACATGCTCAAATGTACAGTACTATACATAAAAAGTGCATTGTCACAACAGCTTAACAGTACTTTTCTGCCATCTTTGAGGACTGTGCAACTGTAACTCTTCTGTTATTTGGGAATGGAAGGAATGCAGTGAGAATGCAGCAGTACAAGAGCAGCAGAAAATGACATGGAAATGCAACAGTACAAGAGCGAGGCTAAAGCTTCTCTAAAAATGTAAAGGCACTTTCACATGTACATACTTACAGATGTACATTGACACAATTAGGCAACAGTCAACAAGCAGGAAGATACCAGCACTGCAATCTATCAAACTGACAGCCAAGGACAATACTGATTTGATTAGGTAGACAGGCGTTTTAACCTTTACTATGCCTGTGATTTGATCAGTCTTTCCTGCTACATACCCATTCACTATACTTGAAGTCGCTATAATAAACCATCAAACTACACACGTTTAACTCATGTTACACGTGAATGCTCAAACTGGGAGCATTCACGAAATGGACTGTTTCTACTATTTTTCTTCACTAAACATTTTCTAATCTAAGCAGGATGGAGGGCAATACAATTATTTGGACACGTGGTTTCTCTATGTAATTTTCAGATACAGGAACCCACCTGGATTATGCCACATGTTAATTAAAAAATAGCTAGGCAAGAATGCACTTAAAAGAAAAGTTGGCATACCAGTTTGTCCCATGGGTTCCCAATGTAGGCTAGTGTCAGAACAGAATTCAACCATCACAGTATTAGCTAAATGCCCAGTACAGAATATAGGGCCTTAATTAAGCTTCCAAGATGCACTCAAGGGACATGCGACAGAGTTCCTCTCTACATAGTTGCACCTTATAACATTTCCTTACTACCTGCAGTTAATAATATCTTAGTGAGCTGTTCAGCAGTGGAGTGTGGTGGAGGCCCTGTCTTTGGAGGCTTTTAAGCAGAGGCTGGATGGCCATCTGTCGGGGGTGCTTTGAATGTGATTTTCCTGCTTCTTGGCAGGGGGTTGGACTGGATAGCCCATGAGGTCTCTTCCAACTTTATGATTCCACAGTTCTATAAGCTACCAAATAAATGAAAACCACCCAGCAGATCTATTTTCTCCTCCTAGGCTTGTAAAGAGTCACTCAGCTGATGATTTAGGGGAGAAAAAGTACTTTGAATTTTGGACTGGAAGCTTATATAAAGTCCCTTCTCATTTTTTCCCCTTTCTGGTCGCAAATAACAGATACAGTTATATGCGTACAGGTTGGTTTGTGGACTTCTTCAGAAGGCAACTTTAAAATGCTTTTGTCATGCCCATGCCTCATTCCCATAAATATCATTTTTCTTCATAGGCTCTGTGAATGCACACTTCTGAAACCTGCGCGCCAAAGCAGGCTCCAACTGAAACTTTTACATTTTTCAAATTTTGGCGGTAGCTCCGCCCCGCCATCCCGGAGGGCTTATAAGCCGCTCCGGGCGCGCCTCCCACATTCCTTTGTTTTCCGCCACCAGGCAACATCGGAATTCCTCGCTGTGGTTGTGCGGGATATGTCCACAACCAGCTTTAAGAAGTGCATTGTTTGTGCAAAGAAGATCCCGGACTGTAGAAGTGTGGATTCACAGAGCACCACTCGAAGAAAGATGGTCATAGGTATGTAACCTACCATTACTAAGCTTCCGTGGGAGTAAACCGAGAAACTAGAATAGGCTACAATGCCCTTCGACTGCTACGTGCTAACAATTCTCATCACAGGATGGCTTGTCTTCCTCTATTCAATTCCAAATAACATGAAGCAGCTAAACAAAAGGACTTAAATGGAAGAACAGCAAGCTCCTGATGTGACAAGTGCCGTGAGAAATGAACTCCTTTCCTTTGGATACAGGTTTGTCAGCTCTGATGGGTAGTAAATGAACCCATCCACTCCCTACCCCATATTTCCCTTAAGGTATTACACTCTGAAGGTAGAAGCTGTGATTGTACTTAAGTGGTTGCTTGATTAATTACACACAGAGTCTCTCCTGTGAGGGGTTGAGAGGTGACTTTGCCAAAAACATTCGCAGAAATGATACGGCTTAGTGTTAGATTGTGCATGACAGCTGTAGAGTTAGTTCACTTGTACCAAGACTGAAGTTCCAAATGGTGCAGCAGTATTCATAGTGTTCACTCTCACATATATACACACAGGATAAAAGGTTCTGACATGATTTGGGTGTGTGTGTGTGTGTGATCCTGATATGTTCTTTTCATATTTTAGAACAGAAACCGACATCATCTTGTGAACTTATTGCCTCAACAGAAGGAGCTATTCCAGTTTAAAATAGATAAGTATTTTAATAAGTGAAAGAACGACAAAACCAACAACCAGCGCACGTTGTGTTCCATAACCATAAGGATAGAGCAGCTTCAAACTGTTAAGTTCCACAACTATGTTTCAAACTTTCCAGGAATGCTTAGTTACGAATCACAAGCGAACTAAGACTTTCTATCTGCAGAGATACCCAAACAATTGGCTCATAGGAATGTAAACATTTTAAATAGTGAATTGTTTGCAAATAGTTATCTGAAGGAGCCAGTGACTAAAAATCTAGCTTTATTGCAATGCAGAAAGCCTGAGTGCAACCATTACAAATCGGTCTACAGCCATTCTGACAAGCTTTCACTTTGATTTGGAAAGCCTGCATCTACATTGGTGAAAAATAAAACTAATTCCCCATTTCCCACCATCAATGCCTATACCAAGTGTTTTGAAGGCAATGTCAGAGTGATCTTACCTTACCTTCTCTATTCATTTTATATATCCTGCTGAATAAATCTCAAGATGCAAACTCTCAGCCCTTATAAAAATCTGATTCATATTAGAAGGAAAATAGACGATATTAAAGGAATAAATTCATTTCTAGCCACCATTCATAATAACTCCTTGTGAGGTCTACAAAGTACAGTCAGTGTAAAATTATTGAACTTCATGGGAGGCTGGCAGTGACCTGTAGTGCTTTTATTAGAAAAAAGGTGCTGTGTGGAAGTTTCAAGTAACTGAGTGTGTGTTCCTGTTGTTTCACAACATCATACGGAGTTGTCCAGTTTAAAAATTGAACCCATATTAAATGCCCACATTAATGTAGGTAGCTTGAGACATTACATTTAAAAACCCTGAAAAACAAAAGTTCTCTAGTTATAAACACGGATTAAAGGTGTGACGGCGTCCAGGCAGCTATCAGTGGTCCACTTTCACGGTGGTTCATCCCATGGTCTTTACATGGTGCAAGACTTGTCTGTTGAACCTTGAGAAGGAGAGGATGGGCCTAGGCTTGGGTTGGTTTTTGGAAGAACGACGGGCTTGGGCCTAAGTGCAGGGGGCTTCAGCTGCACTCCCATCCTGGGTGCCACCATGGGCTTGAAGGTACTCATGGTGTCGCTGGAAGAACTAGTGCTGCGCCGAATTTGAGGCTCAGTGCTTCTTAGGAGGACATTGTGATGAGGACTCAATGATTCGGAGGAGGTGGTGCTGGAGGGAGGAGGGTTTTTCATTTGCTCCAAAGTGTCCAGCACTACATCAGGAGCATGTTTTGCAGAGCTCTGCCGTTCCAGTTCCCGGAGTTCATTCAGAGCTGTGTTCATTGTTTCTTCAATATCCTGTTCGGGGGAAGAGAAGTTTGCTGTAGATTAATATAGAGCCGTGAATTACTACTGTGAGTGTGGCACACACACATCCATTTCTATGATTAAACAACAGTATTATTATTATTTAATAATATAATAATTCGAGTCCTGAATAATTGTTGGACTCCCTTCTGCTGTTAATGTTGTTGTATTGCTGATACTTTTAATGTAATGATGTTGTTTTTAATCGGATGTTTTTAACAGTTTTATTGTGAGTGGTTTGTGAGCCGCCCCGAGCCGGCTGGGAGTGGCAGCAAATAAGTGTGAATAAATAAATAAATATTATTATTAATAATAATTTATATGCCACCCTATCTCCCCAAGGGGACTCAGTGCGGTTTCCAACATATAAGGCAAAACATTCACTTGCCAGAAAGGAAAAGCATACAGACAAAATAAACATCATAAAATATAAAATTCTACTAAAACATACATAACATTTTTTAAAAAACCAATTTCATTAAAGCTCCATCAGACAGGTTCAAAATACCAATGGCTAGAATTACAAAGTGAACACAACCAACTATAAAAGGCCTGGGCAAGGGATAGTGCCACCGTGTGTCATAGTGCCAGGGAAGTGGATAAAGTGCTGAACAGAGTATTACCTTAACAGCCATGGGAAAGGTCCTAGAGACTAATCATTCCCAAAAACTTGCTGAAACATCCAGGTTTCCAGGTCCGTACAATAAGAGGACAGTATGGGGGCTTGTCTAATCTCCCTGTGGAGGGAGTTCCAAAGTGGAGGGTGCACCACCAAGTGGGCCCTCTCCTTTGTCCCCACCAACAATGCTTGTGACAGTGGCAGAAGTGAGATGAGGGACTCCCTGGCCTATCACAGAGATTGCACCTGTTCATAGGGGGAGATACAATCCCAAAAATAAGCAGGGCCTGAACTATTTAGGGCTTTGTAGGTCATAACCTGCAAGTTGAATTGAGACCAGCAACTTACCGGCAGCCAATGGAGGTGCTTTAATAGTGGCGTCATGTGCCTCTATTAGAACAGTAATTTCCCACTGAGTTTAATGGGATTTACTCATAGGAAAGTCCCTGCAGGGCTGTAATTAAAACGCAATGTTTTGGATCGGAATTAAAGGTATTAATGATAACATTTAAAGCCTTAAATAATTTGGGACTGCAATGCTTGAAAGAGTGCCCCTCTTCCTATATGTATAAAGATTGGGAAGCTGAAGGAAACCTCTGTTGCATCGTATCACTGAGGATGATACATTGTGTTGGAAAGGGACTTCTTTACTACGGCACACTGTTAGTAGACTGATTTCATTTTAGAGGCTCAATTGGTGTGAATGTTGATTTCATTTTAGTGCTGTTAGCCCATGGATTTTTTAAATTAAAGTCAATAGACACTATCATCATCATCATCTTTATTTTTATCCCACCACAATTTTCCTTAAGTAACTTGGGGTGGCTCACAAAAGCACTCAATAGTGCAAACATATAAATAAAGCAAGGCACTTAAACAAAATAACACAATAACAATGCAGACCACATAAACAACATACATGAAACATTGTATAAAACCCCAGCCAATTAAAAAAAACCAATAAAATGCAGCAGTGGCTGAAGATATAACAATAAAACTATAACTAACATCAGTCTCATAAAGTGCAAATAAGGGCGTGCTACTAACAAATTACGAAGTCCTTGCATATAACAGGTAGGGTTCTAAATATGGTCAAAGGCCTGTTTGAAGAACCGTGTTTTCAGATTTGTTCTGAAAACTTGAAGAGCGAGGGCTAGTCTAATCTCTGTAGAGAGGGCATTCCAGAGCCGGAGGCCACAACCGAGAAGGTCCTCTCTCTCATCCCCACCAACCACACTTGAGATGGAGGTGGGATTGAGAGGAGGGCCTCTCCGACAGATCTTAGAGCCCAAGCCAGTTCGCAGAAGGAAATGCGGTCTCAAATATAGGTTGGACATGAAGCGTATAGGTCTTTATAGGTAATAACCATTTTGAATTGGGCCCGGAAACTTGTTGGCAGCCAGTGGAGCTTCTTTAATAGGGTTGTGGTATGCTCTTTGACAAGAGAGAAGGAAAAGCCTTCAGTGGACTATAAACAATTCATTGTGAAGACATAGGCTGCCATTATTCCTATTCATAATTTACAATGTCATAAACCTATCATATGATTTTGGAATTCACCTTTACAGCTGTTGTACTATGACAAGAATCAAATGCGCTCCCGCAAAACAACCTTAGAAACCAAGCAGCTCCATCAACAGAGGGATTTCTGAAGCACTGAAGAGTGGGGCAATGAGCAAAGAGGGCCAAGCATTCAGGAAGTAACCAGTTATAAAGATTGTTGCCTCTACTTTTTACTACTCAGGATATTTATTTATTTATTTATTTATTATTCCATTTTATATACCGCTCCATTCCCATAGGCTCGGGGCGGTTCACACAATGAACATATGCCGTAGAAACATAATAAAACAACAATAAACATAAATAAAACCACAATAAAACACAATAAAACAGTCCCCCACTGTACTAATAGCCAGCCATACAAATATGGAGTAGATTACACTGGGTCATTGAGATTGAAAGACTGCTGAAATAGAGTTGTCTTGCAAGCTCTTCGGAAGGCAGATAACTCTTTAAGAGCCCGGACATCATCTGGTAAGGTGTTCCAGAGAGTCGGAGCTACCACTGAGAAAGCTCTCTGTCTGGTAGAAGACAGGTGGTAGGTTGGAACAGTGGGGACTTCCAGTAAGTTTTGTTCACTGGAACGTAGTGATCTCTGGGGAACATACGGGGATAGACGGTCCCTCAGGTACACAGGCCCTAGACCAGGGCTGTCCAACTGGCGGCCCGCGGGCCGTATACAGCCCCCAACCCCTTCCCACGGCCCCCTACCCTCCTGCAAGATATCTGCTTTTTATGATTAAAAAAAATTCAAATTTGTTTTGAATATTATTTTCGAATATTTTTATTTTTCGTGGGGGGTGAGGGGCGGGGCAGGGAGGAGGGAGCAGGCTCCCTCCTCCTTTTACTTCCCTCCCTCCCCCCCTCTCCCTCCTTCTCTCTCTCTTTCCCCCTTTCATTCCTTCCCCCTTCCACCACCTGAAAGAAAGAGGGAAGGAGAGAGAGAGAGTGCACTGAGCGAGAGGGGGCGTGGCCAGTGAAAAAGGGGCGGGGGTGAGTTCGAGCACGCGGGGTGCTCATCCATTCCCTTTCTGGCTTCCTCTTCTGAGGATTTGTGCCAAGTTTGGTCCTGATCCATCATTATTTGAGTCCACAGTGCTCTCTGGATGGAGGAGAACTACAACTCCCAAACTCAAGGTTCAGTACTTTCTGTTGCTCTCATGAGAGTTTAGGTTTGATTCAACATGGCTGAGGAATGCTTTGATTGTATTTTCCCCTTATGGCAGAAGGAGGTAGGACTGGATGGCCCTTGGAGGTCTATTCTAGGAACCCATTGTAATTAATATTATTATTATTATCATCATCATCAGAGGCTGAATGGCCATCTGTGAGGAATGCTTTGATTGTATTTTCCCCTTATGGCAGAAGGAGATTGGACTGGATGGCCCTGGATGGCCCTTGGAGGTCTCCTACTCCAGGAACCTGTTGTTGTTATTATTATTATTAGAGGCAGAATGAATATCATGCCTTATTATTCAGGGTTATAGGCCTGTGTGGAAGGGCCTTGGCTTCTTATTTGACTTCCTTTCCACACATCTGAATAAAATCCCATGTTATTTGCTTTAAACCAGATTATATGAGTGTGGACTCCGATAATCCAGTTCAAAGCAGGTATTCTGGGTTATATGGCTGTGTGGAAGGGCCCTGAGTCCACACTGCAATATAATCCAGTTCAAAGCAGGTTTTGTGGGGTTTCCTGCCTGGATATTCTGGGTTATATGGCTGTGTGGAAGGGCCCTGAGTCCACACTGCAATATAATCCAGTTCAAAGCAGGGACTGAGACTTGAGACTGGGATTTTGGTGTTCATCTCTATCTCCAAGTCAAAGCCCCGGTGTCCTCCACAGACACCTCCAAGGCGGGGAGAGGGCGAAGCCGGGGAGGGGGCGGAGCTGGGGAGGGGGCGGAGCTGGGGGCGGGGCAGGGGGGAGCCGGGGAGTGGGCGGAGCCGGGGCAGAGGCAGACCCTTCAGCCTCCCAGGTCATCAGTAACCAGAATTCCGGCCACAGGTCCAGTAGAAGTTGGACAGCCCTGCCCTAGACCATGTAAGGCCTTAAAGGTTAATACCAACACTTTGAACGTAATCCGGTACTCTACTGGAAGCCAGTGCAGCTGCTGCAAGATGGGAATTATATGGCATCTAACCGGAACACCGGCGAGCAAGCGAGCTACAGCATTCTGCACCAACTTGAGTTTCCGGATCACGGACAAAGGAAGGCCGATGTATATTCGTGACTACCAAGGTGCTAGTGGCTTGGGTCTGTGGGTGATGGAATTTCTTACTCCTACGCTCTTTCAGCTGTAGATGTTTGCCACCAATTTGGGGTGTGTGTGTGTGGGAGGAACACCATGTTACAGACAACATGTGTTGCTGAATTTTAGAAACAGGTCTTACTGCTTCTTAGCAACCGGGGCGGGGTGTGGGGAGACATGTGGCTCATGGGCTGCAGTTTCGCCATCTATGGGATAAAGCAATCCAACACAACACAAACTATGGTAGTTTCTTGTCTCCTGACATGAAGCCAATCATAGCAGCAGTTTTTACTTTTTTATTAAGCATTTTCTAATACAATACAAGGTAAAAGGGGAAAAAATGAAAAATAGTGAAAAGGGACAAGGATAGTGCAGGGAATGTGGTGCAGCTGGCTGGGTGTCAGCTGCATAAGATCTCTACTGACCAGAAGGTCATGAGTTCGAGGCCTGCCCGGGTCGAGGTGGGCTCTCGACCTATTGTGTAGCCTGTTGTCGACCTTTGCAACCCAAAAGACAGTTGCATCTGTCAAGTAGGAAATTAAGGTACAACTTAGTGGGAAGGCTAAATTTAACTGATTTACGAGGCCATAAAAAGATCTCAAGAAAACATGCTGAGGAATGAAGGAGTGCGACAGCTCCCCCTGGTGGCCAGATGTTCAATTGCCTCTGTCTGTCTTGTGTGTTTGTCTAAATGTAATCCGCCCTGAGTCCCCTGCGGGGTGAGAAGGGTGGAATAGAAATGAAGTAAATAAAATAAATAAATAAGAAAGGAATTTACATTTGATATCCAACTTTCCTAAACTATAAAGTATAAAATAACTCATCTGATTATAATTATCCACACCTCAGAGCCGTTTATCTCTTATTTATCAACACAAACCAATCTTTCAAACAAACCAAACAGCAAGCAGCAAAATACAATTTCAAACCCCAAACTCCCAATCCTTCCAATAATCTTGCATCTTGTAAAACTTAGTATTTACGGGATAAGCAATATCATCACAGGAAGGGGTGGAACTGGCAGCTAGTTGCATCCTGAGCAAACAAATGCCCTTCAATCACAGAAAATGCAGCCTATTAAATGGGGGTGTGACGTTTACATGGGGATTCAGCGTTTGGTTATTTGGGTTGCTGATTCAGAAAATAGCACTGGATAGACCACATCAGCTCTAATTTCTGATACAGAACATACGTCATCCAATAGTCACCATTTGCTTGCCCAAAGAATACCATATTTAACTGGATTATATTGCAGTGTGGACTCAGGGCCCTTCACACAGGATTATAGGGCTATTTTTGAAAATGTAACTTTCCAAAGAACTCGGGTCCTTTTTAAATAACAGCTGCTCTGGAAATGTACAAAAAGAAAAACCCATATGCTCATATTGGAAATCCAGTTTAACTATAATATGGAAAGGAGGAAGAACTTTCCCTCACCTGTATCCAGGGCCGTAGCCAGGATTTTGATTCGGGAGGGGCTGAGTTTGGTTGGGGTGCTGAGACTGGGTGGAAGAGGGTCTACCCTAGCAAACCTTTTGTACTGTTATCCCAATAACCCCATTAATGTGGGATATAATGAGCATGGTGATCAGATCATGATATGAATAAACATAACAGTTTAAATAATGTACCAGTAAGGCCTTTTTATGGACCACCCTGAGAATTTGGGGGGCCGAAGCCCCCTTAGCCCCCCCCCCCTGGCTACATGCCTGCCTGTATCATAAAATATATTTAGTCTTCATGAATAATAAATACAGCAACAACTCAGAAGTAAACATACTTATTACTACCTGATATGAACACATATACTGTAACTGCAAAAAAAAATTCACACTTTGTAAGCATGGATGAACAGACAGTTTACAAGACATGGGAATTAGAGATTTAACTCCACAAAATGGTAGTGGGAGGTTAAAGAGAATACAATCTCATATATACTTTGGCTATCAAACATTATGTAATATCTATCAGAGGAAACTCATACTAATATGCCCTGAGCAAAACCAAAGAACAATCCATAGATTTACAGACAAAACCCACCTGAGCAATTGACTCTGGATCAAGTGGTTTGTGGTCATTGAAAACCGGGTACTGGCCAGATGATGTTGACCTTCTGATTGGAGGACTTTCTGACTTCTTCAGTGATTCATGCCTACTAATATTAGTAAGGCTGCCATGGCCAGGCCTGCGCCTCCTTTCTGGGCTGTCGGTGTTGAGGCTGCGGTTTTGCAGGACAACGCGAGAAGGATTTTGGCTTGCCAAACTGGGGGAACCCAACTCCAGAGATGAATTGGCCAGGCTGTTGGGGGGATGCACTGGGCAGTGTCCATCACTGGTCCTGCCAGGACGTCTGCCGGAAAAGGGGAGTTCAGATTTCTTGCGTTGCCTGAAAAGAGACAAAGTGAGTCATGTGAGACAAAGGCATTTGTTGTGCTCTGATATGTACAATGCTATTGGTGAGGATTTTGGCTGTGCTTAGAACAGTGGTTCCTAAACTGTTGTCTATGGATCACCAGTGGTTCACAAGAACTAAAATACGGTCCGTGGTCTCATCATTACTACACGGTTGCAACAAGACAGACAGATCTTGCGAAACCTTATAGTGCCAAGGCTTATTAAATATGGTATTCTTTGGGTGAGCAAATGGTGACTATTGGATGATGTATGTTCTGTATCAGAAACTGGAGCTGATGTGGTCTATCCAATGCTATTTTCTGAATCAGCACCCCAAATAACCAAACCGAATCTAAAGTTGACCAAAAACTGATCCATAACCCTTTTGGTACTAATGTTAGGGAGTGGTCCCTGGTCAAATTGGTTATTGGTCAAAACAAAACAAAAAAAGGTTGAGAACCACTGGCTTAGAAGGAACAAGGAAGCCCAAGGGGGTAGTAAAAGGTGTTATTGTCCCAGCTAATTGAAAATTTGTGGAATTTCAATTGTGCGAGACCTGGCTCCATCCCCTACATCGCAGGGCCTGCAAGCCAAATCAGCCCCCCATGTCATTTTATGGGGCCCTCCACCGCCCTACATATCGGCATCTTTCAGTTTTATTGCAGATATAATCAGGATGTTCCAGTAAAATTTAAATATAAGAATCAAGTTAATACCCAGCATTGAATTGAAGTTACCTTCCTGAATGTATATCAGAATGGCGATCTGTTGGTGAATTCATATCCTTAGATGAAGATTTATCATCTGTTATTGGACCACTGCTGGCTTCACTATCTGCTTTTTGGCTCAGTGTATCAGAGAATGCATCATCCCTAAGCAGAAAACATCAGAGTCATTTGTAATAAAACCGGACCATAAAATGGGACAAAAAGGGAGCACGCAAACAAAACAAGTACTGTTATTACCAGAGTACACAGAGAAGGTTGAGGACCAAATAATAATCTAATAACACACTTTCACACTCAAAATTCAATATTTCACTTATTTTTAGAAAATAAAGTGGAGTTATACTCACGGACCATACAAATCAATAGCGTCTTACACAGTCAAAAGATGGGCAAGTCGTTATAACAGTTCAAGCCCACATATTCCCATCAAGGTCCCCCATAAGTTCATACGGTGAAAATGTCAAATCACAAAGTATAATGTCAATGAGGTAATTGAAATAAAGGACAAAATTGTCAGTAAGTGGAGCCAGTCGACATATATTCCAGGACCCGGCTCCTGGAATATATGTCGACTGGCTCCACTTACTGACAATTTTGTCCTTTATTTCAATTACCTCATTGGACATTATACTCTTGTGATTTGGACATTTTCACCGTATGAACTTACGGGGGACCTTTGATGGGAATATGTGGGCTTGAACTGTTACAACGACTTGCCCATCTTTGACTGTGTAAGACGCTATTGATTTGTATGTCCGTGAGTATAACTCCACTTTATTTTCTAAAATAAGTGAAATATTGAATTTTGAGTGTGAAAGTGTGTTATTAGATTATTATTTGGTCCTCAACCTTCTCTGTGTACAAAAAGGGAGCACACATCTTTTTAACCCTCTTGCCTCTGCCTCTCATTTCCAAATGTCTCATTTTACTAACAGCCATTATTATTACAGTTTCCAAAGACACTGTGTAAACGTATAATAAAACCCAATTTACAATATAAACATTATCAAAAGCCCTCTGCATCCAGAATATCCCTGCACATCAGCTTCGATGTAAAATTTAGTTTTTAATTACAGCTTTGTTGAGGGCATTTTGGAGTCTAGAACACAAGCAACATGAGATTATGCGAAGTAAACATACAAAACAACTTTGCATTTATTTATCAAAAATGGTGATACTTTCAGAAACTAGAAAACATTGTCTTCAAAGAGAAACAGGAAATACACGTATGCTATCTCCAGTTTATATAAAGATCACACTATCATTGTAATAATGGATTTTGCTTTCTTCTATACATCTATACAACCATTAAATGCTATGAGCAGCACCCCTGCTTGGATTAAAGAGATAGAAAGTGTGTGTGTGTATATATATAGGTAAAGGTGTTCCCTTGACATTAAGTCTAGTCAGTCCTACTTTGGGGGGGGGGTGGTACTCATCTCCATTTCTAAGCCAAAGAGCCAAAGTTGTCCGTAGACACCTCCAAGGTCATGTGGCCAGCATGACTGCATCGAGCGCCATTACCTTCCTGTCAAAACGATACCTATTGATCTACTCACATTTGCATCTTTTCGAACTGCTAGGTTGGCCAAAGCTGGGGCTAACAGCGGGCGAACCACCAACCTTTTGATCAGCATGTTCTGCAGCTCAGCGGTTTAACCCACTGCACCACCGGGGCCTCCCCCCCTCTATATATATTATTAAAAGAGGTGATGTAGCATCAAAGCTTGCCAAGATCCAGCATTTGCAAACATGCTCTCGGTTTATTGTGTCCCTACTTCACAGCTTTGGAACTGCGACAGAGTGACACCTGGCTCTCTGAAGCAATGCATGAAAAGGTGCTTTCAAGAGAAACCCACTGGGTTGGTAGTTAACTTTTATTTCACCACTGGTGATAGTACAATACTGCACCTTGGGAGGGCAGGTTACTGTAGGGAGTGTCAAATAGGTTGCCTGCTACACAGAGCTCTGATTTCAAAGAAAGGGGGATGGATAGGGAGCCTAGGAAGAATACTCAAGAGTACGACTGTTCCCTTCCCGACATCTGCAATTTAGAACTCCTGGTGGTGCAATGGGTTAAACCCTTGTGCCGGCAGGACTGCTGACCGAAAGGTCAGTGGTTCAAATCCGGGGAGTGGGGTAAGCTCCCACTTATTAGCTCCAGCTTCTAATGCAGGGACTACTGAGCAATGGCTTGGCATGTCATTCAAATAAATTCTTGCTTACATATCTTGAACCACTATGTATTGGTGAGGTACAAGGCCATCAATCCCATTATGTCTTCCTTCCCACCAGTCATCAGAAGCTCGATGATATAAAAGCAAGGAGGCTCCCTTTTTAAAAGAAAGTTCTCGTGCAGATCTCCCAACGTAGTCGAACTTGGCAATAGCTTCTATGGGTTCACATTCTGTAGGGAAGGGGGAGAGAAAAATTGTATGATTATAGACCTGAAAACCAATTTTCTGTAGAAATGTGAACTCAGCATAAACAGTGTATGTTTGTGATTGTGGAAGCCAGACAAATTGTGAAGAAATCAAACACATATTCTAAAGTTGAACAATGCAGTGACAGAGAAAGGCAATGTCTCTCAGGGAGACTTGATAAGAGAAGCCTTATGATATATAGTGTTCCTATAGTGCTAGAAGAAAACAAAACAGCTCCCTTAGCTGCTTATTTGGATCATGACAGAACTACTTCCTTGACTGTTATTGTCGTCGTCTCCGTCCCCCTGCCATCTGAAGACAGCACTTTATGCCAAGAGCAATACTGAATCCCTTTTGTGTTAATTCAACACCAGCTATTATCCATCTGTTTGGGGCTTCCTCAGGAAATTCCTTCTCATTTCCGTTGGAAACAGATATAGTAAACCGTGTTATTCATATTTTAACCAGAGCAAAATAATCCTGAAGTGTTTTAGATACTGCTGATGAAACATGTTATGATCTTGTTCTTTGGTCAATCTTCTGAAAGTCAGTCCAAGGGAATGCATTCCTATGGCTAATTACCAGGAAAATATTTTGCCTTGCTGCTTTAAAATAAAAGTTTTTATATGTGGTGCAGTAGCACATCATCACTGCAGATACGGCAGCACTAAACTCCTTCCCAAAGTGTTTGAACCTTTCCAACATGACGAGATCACATGTTTTTGGAACCAACATGATGTTAACAACTATTTCTATCTAAAATATTGGAAAGGAATAACTTCAAAATATATGAAAGTAATGGAATATTTTAGTAAAGTCTCAAACCCCAACATCAAGCAATAAATCAACCCAAGGTAGGTGCGTGCTGCATCCCAATTTTTCTCCTTTCTTTTTTTAACAAAGCAGCAAAACAGTTGTTACATTAAATGCATTCATGCATTCTTTTTTTGCTTTTAACAAAAGGCAAAATAAAATGGGTAGCATGCGTGGAATGAGGTTAAATCCTTTCCCAATCATTGTGGACTTATAAAGAATTCCTCCACCCACATTCCACTATAGCGTAAGGCAGCTGTTAGCCCCAGGAAGGAAGCTTCCATTACCCACGCAGGGGAACATAGGTTTGTTTTTCTTTTTTAAAAATATTATTTTTATTTATTTTCAGTATATTATTCTATTTACAAGAATTTAGATATGGAAAAGAAGATGGGTAACTTGATCTTTGTTGGTAGAGGCAACTCTGTCTTGTGTTCTCAATAATGTTAGAAAATTATTTCCATCAATTGTTGTTCAACTCGAATCCTTTGTCAGTTCAATGTACTTTATTCAAATTAAGAAATCAGTTGTTATTTTCAGATTTTCCAAGTAGACCATTAACACTTTCCAATCTTTTAAAAAAGCATTCACATCCTGATTCTGTGGCCATTTCGGGGAGTTCCATGAGCTTTGTTTTCCATTATTCTTCCACAGTTGCCATTGTCTGTTGTCTCCAATATTTTGCAAATATTTTGCAGATATCATGTACTGAAAATTTCTTGCATAATCTTTTGATATTTGTTTATGAATGAGACCTAACAGAAAGGTTTCGGGCTCTAAAATAGTTTTATTATTAATATATTTTCCATTGTGTTGTCGAAGACTTTCATGGCTGGAGTCACTGGATTGCTGTGAGTTTTTGGGCTGGATGGCCATGTTCTAGTATCATTCTCTCCTTAGAGGAATAGAGGAGATAGTACACTATATAAGAATATGGTAAAAAGAGATTAGAATATAGATTTTTGAAAGCATACTGGGATATAAACAACAGCTGGGTTTATCTAATAAAAGAAGTTTCTTTTATACTTTCAGGTAATATAGATGAAGCACATGAAGATAAAATAAGAGTAAAAGAAATAGACTCTTAAAGGCTCTACTTGATAGTTCTGTACGATTCACCGACCTACACTTTTCGTGCACATCTTTAAGACTTGTTACTTTTCTTTCCCTTTTTGATCCTATTGATAATTTTCCTCTTAGCCACTTTCTAGCAACGTAAGGCTAGAAAGACGGCTATTTTTCTATTTAATTACTATGTAACTTTGTTGCTTACTGTTTAAATCTGCATTTTATGAAACCGAATAAAGACTATTTATATTAAAAAGATTTATTTATATATGTATTTGGGAAAATATTAATAACTTGTCCTATAAGAAAATAATAGCATGCAATAAAACTAGTTCAAATAGTTTAGAACAGTGGTTCTCAACCTGTGGGTCCCCAAGTGTTTTGGCCTACAACTCCCAGAAATCCCAGCCATTTACCAGCTGTTAGGATTTCTGGGAGTTGAAGGCCAAAACATCTAGGGACCTACAGATTGAGAACCACTAGTTTAGAATTTAAAACAGCATAGACATATTTAAATAATCTGAAAATACAAAGCAAATAGAAAAGAATAATAATAATAATATGCAGATTGGATAAAACAGAACTAGTGTTGAAATAAATCAGACTTCAAGGGGCAGATAGTCCACAACTGAGGCTCTACAGCAGTAAAAGCCCTTTCCACTAGCCTGACACATTGATTTCAACAATCCTCTGTTTTCTGATAGGTTTATATAAAGAGAAATGCACTTTGAAGTGAATGAAGCCCTAGGCTATGTAGAACTTTGTGTGTTATCACAAGGCATTCTCACATGCCTCTGTGTTCAGGGAGGGCCTAGAACAGGGCTTTTAAAAAGTCAGTGGGCATCTATATCTCCCTCACACAGTGAGGAATTTATCACCTTTTGATCTATCTCAGGCATAGGCAAACTAAGGCCCGGGGCCTGATGCGGCTCCCTGGATACTTACCTCACCCCATTCTCATTTTTCCTGTCCTCTTGGCATAAGGGCACGGTGGCCCACAGCAGCTGAGAGCCCTCTGGAGAGCTCTTGCCCACTGCATGTCTCGCCTTCCTCTCAGCATAATGACGCAGCGGATGAGTAGCCCTTTATTATACCAGAAAGACAACCTGAGGCTGACCTGGGCCCTACTCTGCCCCCTCCTGGCCCCAACCTGTCCTGGGCCCTCCTCTTCCGCAATGTGGCCCCAAGGCAAAAAGGTTTGCCCATGCATGATCTATCTGCTTCTGTTCGCTCTGACCATCCAGATGGCAAGGGTCAAGCTTCCATGTATTAGGATAAATTGGATCTTGTTCACATCATCAAGTTACAATGACTTAATTTGATTCTAAGAAACAAACTCAAATAAAACACACTGGATGTTTCCCTAGACTTGCGATAACTAATTATTTCTATAAACAAATAACTAAATATTTATCAGTATTTGTTTTAAGAAGAAGCTTTGCAGAACTGTGAATTAAAGAAGATCCAAATCTTTTAAAAAATTGGGCTGATTTGATTCAATTGTTTGCCCTCCAATTATCCCAAAACTACATAAAAAGACAATGGTTGCCTCCCCTAATTGTCCAGCCCCTAAACCTCCGCAAAACAGTGTATAAATTTAATAAGGGGGAGGGGGACAAATGCAGAAATGATGTCACATTGTTTGTAGGGAGGCTTTTATTTTAAAAAAATCGTATGTCTTAAAATAATTTTATACTGGTTAATGTGATGCTTTTAGCTGTTGTTCAAATTTTCAAACCCCATTTTCCTAGTTTCCAACAGACCTCACAAGCTCTGAGGATGCCTGCCATAGATGCAGGTGAAACATCAGGAGAGAATGCTTCTGGAACATTGTCATATAGCCCAAAAAACTTACAGCAATCCACTGTTCAAATTTTGTTGGGATTTAACAGAGTCCTTTAGTGAGTCCTTTAATAAATACATTCATTAATTAAATAAAGTAAGAGGAGATAGTGCTTGTATTTTTTCTTTGCAACACAAGAAAATAACGTTTACTTGGAGGTAGTGATTTGGACCATAATTTTCTGCACAGCAGAAAATGGCCCTGAAAAGGTAACATTGCAAGAACAAGCAATTTGTGCTGAGGAATGCAGATTTTTAAAGGACACTGTGTCAGGGACTCTTCATTTAAAATGAGAGGTGATGAGGAAAACAGCATTTCCTCTGTGAATTACGTATTTGTTCAATTTAAAAGAGAGACAAGGTCATTACAAACATGAGGAAAAGCAGGCATACCATCTTCACTGGTGTGTGTCTCTGTACCTGCATCCAAATCCACTTCTTCTAAGGTACCATGCTCACTATAGGGGCTATCACTGCAAAGTAAGATTGCACAAATTAATATTTTATCATTTAAATATCTAGCAAGCTACCATATCAACCAAACTTTACCACAAATATGACTTAACATTTTACTGCATCCATCTTTAAACACATTCACTAGTTCTTTTCTATCATTTAAAAAAAATCTACCCACAGACAGTTTAGATCAGGGCTTCTTAAACTTTCCACTCAGGATCCCTTTTGGCCTGATATTTTTTATGTGACCGCAGGTTTATAGATACATAAAACAGGTATAAAACCAAGCAATTACTGATAACGAATCAGCATTTGCAAGGCTTGCTAAACAGGCTGATTTTCTTTTTATGAAGTACAGCTGAAGCATCTTCCGCAGAGACCACTGTAAACATGGCACAACAGATTCATTTAAGTGTCTAAAATAGCCACTAGGTAACATTCAGGGAAAAAAATGTGACCCCAATTTGAGCTAAAGGGACCCCACCTGGGGCCCGGACCCACAGTTTAAGAAGCAGTGGTCTAGACCATAACTGACTTCCTTCTTTTTCCACAAGGAATTTGTGAGCTGAATAGCAGGGCAAGACTCAACTACGGTGCTAGGGATCTGGAGTCATTTAAAACTGATACCTCTTATTTCAGGCTCAAAATCATAGGTTTTTGACATGGGACCTATAGTCCTTCAAAATCATGTTGGGCTGCAATTTTAATCAGTCTAAGGCAGCACAACCAATGATCAGGCATGATGGGGGTGTAGTTCAGCAACATGTAGAGATTTGCTGGTCTTCCATCCTTGTCATGGGGGATGAACTGGTTGCACCTTTAGAATTTACAAAGCTAGCCATACCACAAATAGCTGTTGGTGCGGCTCACTTACTAAAGGGAGAAGTACTATCCTTAGGTTGTAATCTTATATACACTTCTGGGACTTACTTCTGAGGACACATGCACAGGATTGCCCCCCCCCCCCCAAAGGCCATCACTTTGTTTCAAATGAGCAGCTGTCAGTTCTGAAACAGTAGGATTAACTGGCTTAAACTCTCAGATGAATGCTCTTTCTCTTTCATACCAGTCTAGGCAGGGCCGTAGCCAGGATTTTGATTGGAAGGGGGTTGAGTTTGATTCGGGAGGGCTGAGTCTGAGTGAGAGAGGGTCTACCCTAGAAAACCTTTTGTATCGTTATCCCAATACCGCCATGCATATGGAATATACTGAGCATGGTGACCAGATCATGATATGAATAAACATAACAGTTTATATAATGTACCAGTAAGGCCTTCTCGTGGACCACCCTGAGAATTTGGGGGTGGGGGGTGGCTACATGCCTGAGTCTAGGGGTCTGATGCTGGCCGGGATCATGCTCTTCTGTCTGCTGTTCTCCAAAATGAGCTGTTGTTTCACCAGTAGCTTTCCATGACTAAACAGGGGATTTGAACCCTGGTCACCAGAGTCATAGACCAAAACTCAAACCACTACATCACTTTGGCTTTTGTTTTAAATATGTGAATAATAACTATGGGAGCTGATCCAGAGTTACAGGCAACTGTACATGTTTGCTAGGGGACTGAGTGAAGAGTCACTCCTAGAAAACCAGGGCAAAATTACTGAGAAAACAGACTAGAGGACTTACCAATATTCATCACCAGCCATACATTTTTCATAAACAGGGCCATCGAGCTCCTTAGTGTCAGGGAAAATAGTCTCATGGTGGATAATGATAGTTTTGATTATTTCATTCACATGAGCCTGACATGATACTTGGTCTTGTATGTCTGGAACAGGCATCAGTGTTGGGCCAAAACAAATGGCAAGGTTATAAGGATCCATCATGTTTTCATCACTGTATTGTGAAAGGCTGTTTTTTAAAAGATGAAAAAATAAGGAAAAGGAAGGAACAAAAAACATACACTTGAGATCGTTTACATATTACTCACTTAACCTGCTCTGTTAGTCTTGTACTGCTATATCATTAATACGATTAATAATTAATAATTAATCATACACACATACAATAATTTTAATTAAGAGACATTTTTCTAACTGGCAACGATATGAAAATATATGAGTTACTTCTTTTAAAGAATGATTGTGAATAATCAGTAGAATATCTAAAGCAGAAGATCAACTTTGAGCAGATTCAAAACTGATGAGCAAAAATAATAAAGAACCTGAATTGCAGGAAACATTAAAGTAGGTAACATTTTTCTAACTGGCAACGATATGAAAATATATGAGTTACTTCTTTTAAATAATGATTGTAAATAATCAGTAGAATATCTAAAGCAGAAGATCAACTTTGAGCAGATTCAAAACTGATGAGCAAAAATAATAAAGAACCTGAATTGCAGGAAACATTAAAGTAGGTAACCATCATAATCTTTAACATTTGAGTGATTGTCATACATATGAAAATGTTTTTCTCCTCTAAGCAAAGATGAGAAATTATGAGCTTTTAGTGGCAGCTGCTTGGGCGGCGGTGGTGGGGATCCAGCAGTCTGTAGTTACTGTTATACTTTTTCCTAACTCAAAAGGACTATCTACCCAAAAATGTTGCCATTTTAACTCATAGGTGTTTCCTCTTTGAGTCGTATTGCATGCTTCCCTGTCTCTCTTACCTGCTTGCTCCACACCAATATCTCTGGATTCCTCCCTGGTTTTAGCTTCATTATTTCCACCTGGAGAGCACCTCCTCCTTGCTCTCCATTGCATCATCTTTCTCTGTGCTAGCACATACCTGTAGCCTCACTTCATTTTCTCTTTCCATTGATCTTTCTCAAGCACTACTTCTCACATATCTTTCTCTTTTCCCATGAGCATACAGTGCATCCATTCTTCTTTCTATACTTCTCTAAATGGCAGTGGAGAGAAGGACTTATCTCTACTGCCATTTCTGTTTCTCCACTTCATAGACCTTTCGCTTTCCCATTATTTTCCGTCCCAATTACCTGTGCCTTTCCTTCCCCAAATCCTCTTTTCTTTCTTTTATATATATGTGTATTAAAAAACTCTAACAAAATTATTTTTTTAAACAACAACAACAGCTTTATTTATATTCTGCCCTATCTCCCCAAGGGCCGATTCCAACAAACATTCAATGCCTCAGTACAGTAACAAATGTAGACATAATATCCCAAAATAACCCCACATATGAAAATAACATATAACATTACATGTATGGATTAAATAAAACATAACCTATTTAAAATTGTATCTAATGTAAAACCTAAATATAAAACATCAAACATCAACATTAATGTACAGGTTCACTCAGATATGTGGGTTGGTTTTGTGGCCAGTGATGTTAAATGGGCTAACATGGTCTAATGAAGCCTGAATACAGTAAGATCTGTCAATCCCAGGTCTGGTAGCAGTCTCTCATTATCTAATCCTCCTCCTCTCTGTATGATAATGAGTAAAAGTAAGTTTTCAGTTGTTTTTTGAAGGAGAGAGGGGAAGAGCCATCAGTATTTCTTTAGGGAGGGAGTTCCAGAGGTGTGTGTGTGTGTGGGGGGGGATATCATGGAGAAGGCTCTCTCTCTCGTTCCCACCAATCGTACTTCAGATGGGGGGTGGGACCGAGAGCAGGGCCTCCGCTGACTGCAGTGCCCAAGTTGGTTTATAGGAGGAGATTTATTAGAAAAGAAACCCTTCTGATTGTTCTTACTATTTCTCTGTATTTCTGTGCACTTTATTCATGTAGATTTGGTTTTACATTATGAACACAAAGAACATTTACAAAGTGTGTCATTCTCTCAAAGAACGAGTACCTTGACACACTGAGATGTGCTATCAAAAATGTTCATTCTCAGCAATATTTTTTTGCATTTCCATTTTTGTGTCTGAGTCTAAACATATTTTTTGTATAAAGTCCAATTTTTGTGCCTCAAATAATGTATGAAAGGACAATATTGCTATGTAAAACAACTGTTCACTTTTTGTGTGCAAACAGATTGAAATGCAATATGTTGTTCAAAACAATAATTTTCTCATCACTTGTGAGAAAATAGCTTTCATTATTTTCCTACTGGCTGAGGAAACTCTTACAATTCCCTCCAGTGAGGAGAAAACATTGTAAATAAAGAGATAGCACAGCGGTAGAACAGCTGTGCTTGCAATCTGAAGGTTGCAAGTTCGATCCCGAGCTGGCTTGGACAACCAGCTGTGAGAAGAGCGGAATATAAATAAAGTGTATTATTAAGATTTGTGCTTTCAAAAATGAAATAAGCATAAAATTATGGCCACAATCCTATAAGAGCTATGTAATTAAGTATACTAGATGCAATACTGGATTTAATCATTCATAGCTGTTTTTTTATTTATTGCCACTACTAAGTAACAATTATGACCCTACTGCCATGACTGCTCATTGGAGGGAAGGATAGTAGAGGCAAAGATGAAGTACTTTGGCCACATAATGAGAAGACATGGAAGCTTAGAGAGGACAATTATGCTGGGGAAAACGGAAGAAAAAAGGAAGAGGGGCCGACCAAGGGCAAGATGAATGGATGGTACCCTCAAAGTGACTGGCTTGACCTTGAAGGAGCTGGGGGAGGTGACGGCTGGCAGGGAGCTCTGGCATGGGCTGGTCCATGAGGTCACGAAGAGTCGGAAACGACAGACTGAATGAATAAACAACACCAACAAAGCCATGATCTTAGGTCACCCCTAAACCTACAGTACCAGGTACCAGATACATAGGGAGAAGATCAGTTTCAACTATTTTGTAGTGATGGAAACAAAAATCCAGTATTGCTACCCCATTCTAAAGAACGTACTGGGAAAGGCCTGTTATTATAACTAAAACTTCCAAGAGCTCAAATGTGCAATTATGCAAAACTCTATTTTTATGTTTCCATAAATCCCACTTTGAAACCACACTTTTATTGCTACTTCTGACATTTCTCTCCTTTAAAGAGCAAATTTAAGTTTTCTTGAAAAATCATTGCTCTGCTGTCAACAAAATAGCTATCTCTATGTTATAACAAAGGTGGAATAAGCATCTTTTTTCAAATCTCCATTAATATTATCATGGGAAGATAAAAGTACTTACTGATTGAGGAAGGCAAAGAGGTATCTCAGCACTATAAGGACTGATCTTGGCAAAGTCAGGATGAGTTTACGTATGTGAAGAGCTCTCTCATAGAGATTTTCTATTCCTGTAATGCACAAGTAGATGACTTAAATAGTTCTGGTTATGTGATGGCAGCTGAATCCTTTCTGATCATTTCCTGTCAGTATTATTTACACAATCGTTCCAAATGCTATGACATAGCCAAACTATGTCTTTTCTTTAGGTCTTTTGGTCATATTTAAAGTAGTTTAGATGGAAGGAAAACATATGTTCCTTTACTGGCCATGATATCTTGCAATTTGAAAGATTATTTGACACAAGAATCCTTACCCACATTGACTAATCCCAGGGACAAATTATGTATGACTTTATTGAGTAATCCAGAGTTGGTTTGCAGGATTTTAAAAATTGTACAAGTTGCCAGCATAGTTCTTTTGTATATGTAAACTGAGGCCCCTTCCATACAGCGGAATAAAATCCCGCATTTGGTTTCAACTGGATTATATGGCAGTGTGGACTCAGATATCCCAGTTCAAAGCAGATATTATGGGATTTTCTACCTTGATATTCTGGATTATATGGCTGCATGGAAGAGCCTTCAGGCCCCTTTCTACTCCGCCATATAAAATCCAGATTATCTGGTTTGAATCGGATTATATGGCAGTGTGGACTCATATAATCCAGTTCAAATAAGATAATGTGCATTATCTGATTTGCTAATTCGGATTATATGGCAGTGTAGAAGAGGCTTGTGGGCCATCCCAGAAATTCAAGGCAGAAATTCCCACATTATCTATGTGTGGACTCAGATACCCCAGTTCAAAGCAGATATTGTGGGATTTTCTGCCTTGGTATTCTGGGATGTAGGGCTGTGTGGAAGGGCCCTAAACTCCCCTGTGAGGGAACAGGGACTGCAGTACTTTTCAAAGGGGTCTCAGTCCCAACCTGTCCCCCTGTGCTAGAAATCTGGTAAGGGGCAACACCTATCATAAAGGGCAGTATTACAGAAATATACATGAACTTTGACCTTCATTTATAACCAAGTTAATTGTACAATGATGTTCCATTTACATTAATGGAGTCAGTTTAAAGAGAAATATGTTTGCTGCAAGGGCAAATGGTGAGCTTCCACTTTGTTGGACCCCAACTTGCTCAACCTCTTACTATGAACTATACTGGTGAAAAATCACAGTGGCTGCAGTCCAAAAACATCTGTCGTGTTCCACTTTGCTTACCCTTTCATTTCAACGGGCAGCAGTTTATACTATTTAATGTGCTCAGCTTAAATTGGACTAGCCCCAACAATTGCTAAATAGCTAATTTTATGGTACATTGGGAGATTCTTTGACATGTCCTCTACATACAAAAAAAAATCAATTTATTTGATATTATATTATAAATAAATTAAAGATAATTATATTCAGTAGTCTATGCCGTAAGGGTACTTTCGCTGGTAGATTGAACAGAGAACAAACATAACAGATGGAAATTTCAAGGCAACTGATTTATTTTAAGGATTTTAAAACTGTTCTTCATCATAACATTACCTACACTAATCTATAGTGCTTTCCAGATGTAATACATAACAACTTTAAGTCAAGCTTCCCAAGGGAGGCTACTCCAATGTGAGGGTTTGGTCATAGGCATTCTTATTGAGTGAAGAGACTGGAATCAGGAATATATCTGAGTAAAATAGGATGCACACACTTAATATCAGATCCCAGCACCAGAAAATATATGATAGTTAATCTGATCTTCTGTGCATACTCTCTCTCTCTCTCTCTCTCTCTCTCTCTCTCTCTCTATATATATATATATATATATCCATGAAAATTCAAATACAAATGTTACTTACTGACGCAAGAAATAAGATCATTAAATCTTTCCTTAGGAAAGACAGGGTTCTCTAGCCCGCGGAAATAAAGCTTCAGCACTCCAGCAACTGAGTTAATGTCATGGTTACTTTGTTCTTCGGCCAAAGGATTTTCACCTGTAAAGACAAACCAAGTTAAATACTTACAGACATGCTAGCATTTGCTGCATAGATCCAGAGCTGTTGTAAATAAATAACAGTATGTGGTTAAATTTTTTTAAGGCTAAGATAACCCCATTGCTGTTATATCCTACCCAGGCTTTACATTAAAGGAGGCCACATGAAGCCTCCAGTTTTGGGGTTTGGAGGCATTCTGGGTACCCATGTGTGGTGAAATCATATTTCTTTATTACAGGTTTTAAATATGGTTGATATTTATATATATGTATGTATGTTTAAGGGGTAAAAACTTAGCAAACCCCAAAGGGTTAACAGAGATATTAGCGTGCCGAACCTCCAAGGGGTTTCCGTTACCGTGGAAACAGGAGGTGGCGCTTGCAACTGGCCTTAGAGGCTTCAAATTCAAACGTTGTCTGTTGACAGGAACGTTGAAGGAGAAAGGATATGTGGAGAGTTTGAGAGTCCATTTTAGCCAGCTGTCAGCGGTTTTAAAAGGGACTCTGACTCTACTCTGTGAGAGAAGAAGAAAAGCTGTGTTTGAACTGCTAGGAGAGCAGTTGAGTTTTAAAGGACCAGCAGTTAGAGTGAAGACTGCTGAGTTATTGGTTCTGGGAGTGCAGCTATATAGTGTCAAGTTGTATCTCCATAGTTGGTGTATTGTAACCTTAAGATACGAGCCTCTTTAGAAGATACTGTAACCACCTAAGCTTTGAACTCTGAAACCTCCAGGCTTAGAACATTGTTTGAATAAACTTTGCAGTTCCTTAACAAAGATATCTCCTGTTGTAGTTCTTTCACACACAAGCCTCTAAAACAAATTTTTCCCAGTGGATAGCCAAGTATAGTATATGGTAGCAGCAAGTGGAAATAAAATAAGTCATCATATAAATTGGTGGTAAGGGTGGAAAAAGAAAACTGCCCTGTCACAGTTTTGAGTTTGAATCCTTCCTCACAAAGTGGTGGCAGCAGTGGGATTCTAAAGGAAGGTCCACACTGCACAGTGATCAAGTGGTCAGCGGACCTCGAGTCCTCACACCATGAAACTCCTGAACAGTCCCAGAAGGCAGGCGTCCCTCCGCCCACAATCCACTGCAAGTATTCACCTCTGCCTTACATTTTCAGAAGAAAAATTGTTTAAAGAGTGCAACATTTGTTAAATAGGTCTTTGCAATGATTTCCAGTCAAGTCACATACCAAACACAGATTTCACCAATCTGCACATCTTTCTCTAAGCGTAATTAAAGAGATTTAGGTAACATTTGCACTGCAGTGTATTATATTTACAAAGACTGGATTTTAAATACATAGGGAGAAAGATCAAGATTTTGAAAACGATATGTTTTTAAAAGAAGGCTGGCGGCAGATTAAAGGAATAGCAACTGGTTAACTGTCTGCATTTTAATGGCTATATTAACTAGTTAAATGGTGAAATTATTAGCTAGTTAATGAACACATTAACTAGTTAAAGAAAGAACATTTGCATTTCATTGCAGTTATACTGGACAAATAATGTACTCTTTGGACCATTTAAAGGCACTGAATCAGAGAGATAGCAAAATGGCTTACATGAGCTAGTTCAGGCCAAAGTTCTGTCTGGTCAACCAGATGTCTGGTTATCAGCAGTACACGAATACAATAGCTCACTCTTGTTACCCAGAAATGTGCTCATATATGCATGCTGTCTTATATATTGGAGATAGCACAGGTAACCATGATGTTCACAGATGGCATTATCCTACATGCATATTCCGACTCCCCTTTTAAAGCCACCTCTTGGTGAACATCTCAATATCATGTAGCAGACTCCACATTCTTAACTATGACCTTTAAAAAAAGGTACCTCCTTTTCTTTGTCCAGAATTTTCCATTCACCTCAGCCTGGGATTTCTCCTGGATTCATTGCTGAGCCTGGAACCCCAGGTTTTGGCAGTGCCCAGGGGAGCATTTGCACAATTAAAACTTGTGCTCGTACCTTGGGAAGTCAAACTTGACCATGGTAGTCCATGCTCTGGTGACATCCCAAATAGACTGCTACAATGTGCTCTATGTGGGGTTGCCTTTGAAGACTGTTCAGAAGCTCCAAATGGTCCAATGGGCAGCAGCAAGATTGTTCACTGGAGCAGCGTACAGGGAGCATACAACTCTCTTCGTATGTCAGCTCCAGTGGCTGCCAATCTACTACTGAGCACAATTCAAAATGCTGGCTTTACATATCTCCTCCTAAACCATCTCGGGAGGGTCCCACTTCAATGCTGGCAGAACAGACTCCAGAAAGAAAGTGAAAACGTGGCTTTGGGATCAAGCCTTTGGAAAATAATACTGTGCAATAAATATAGAATTATGTGCAATAACCTGCCAGAATGACTTGGATTATGATAGCGGATAGTGTGGTTTATAACTGGGTGATCTGGAAAATAAAGTAATGAGAAAGTGTTGGTTTATAATATATGTAATTTCTTTATGCTTGAGGATAAACAGTATTTCTTGTTGTTTCTTTGTCAGTGTTGATGTGGAGATTGTCTGGTTTGCCTACTCTAGAACATGCACTTCTTATGATACTATATCTAAGAGTGTGTCAATGATATATATCTATCTATATCTATGGCTGGGTGGCTTTTTGTCAGTGGCTTGCCCTGGTAAAGGGAGTTGCAATGGATGGCTACTGGTCATGGGGGTTCTGTGTGGGAAGTTTGCCCCAATTCTGTCATTCGTGGGGTTCAGAATGCTCTTTGATTGTAAGTGAACTATAAATACCAGTATTTACAACTCCCAAATGTCAAGGTCTATTTCCCCCAAACTCCATCTGTGTTCATATTTGGGCATATGGAATATTGTTGCCAAGTTTGGTCCAGATCCATCATTGTTTGAGTCCACAGCGCTCTCTGGATGTAGGTGAACTACAACTCCCAAACTGAAGGTCAATGCCCACCAAACCCTTCTAGTGTTTCCTGTTGGTCATGGGAGTCCTGTGTGTCACGTTTGGTTCAATTCCATCATTGGTGGAGTTCAGAATGCTCTTTGATTATAGGTGAACTATAAATCCCAGCAAATGACAAAATCAATTTTTTGAGTTAAGGTCACTCCTTGGGTTAATAGGTGTCTTGTGGCCAAATTTGGTGGCAATTCATCCAGTGGTTTTTGAGTTATGTCAATCCCACAAATGAACATTACATTTTTATTTATATAGATTGCTTTTAAGGCACTGAATTATTGCCTATGTTGTAAGCCGCCTGAAGTCCCCTTTGGAGTTGAGAAAAACGGGATATAAATATAGTAAATAAATAAATAGGGTGACCTTGAGTTTTAATATTACAAGAGAAAAAGAGAAAGTGCTTTCTGTTTATCCACACTTTATCCACATAATTGTATAAACCTATGATTTTTCCACTATTACTTGTCACTTTTAGACATTAATCTTCCTAATAGTTTATACATTCCCGGTAGAGAAACTGCTCCAGCATAATAACAATTATGCTTGCTCTTTTCCAAATCTGCAATATTTGTGCCTATAGAGGAAGAACACCATAGCCAGAACATGAAATATAGCTGCAACATAGATTTGCAAAACGGGATTATAATGTCAGCTATGTATTTTTGGTTTCTTCCAAAACATCCCCCTTTCTACTAAGCCTTTTAACGAACAATGTAATGTTTCAAAGGGAAACGTTCAGATCTGAAACTCAGTGGGGATCTGCTCTATGAGGAAAACATCAAATGCTCAAGGTGACTGGACAAGGGAAGGTTAGGGTAGAGTGGTCATATACCACAAAGAACAAGGGAAGATGTGATATTTCTTTTGTTCCTCCCAGAATTTATAAAAAAAAGTAACACGATCAATGCAAAGATCATTTCCAGTCATGGCAAAGAAAGGACTACAGTGGCAGCTGGGAAGCAAGCAAGCAATAATAAGAAAGCCTGAATGAAAAGAACTGGGCTGAGGAAGACAAATGGATTTAACAGTATCAGCTTCTACGATAAAGTAAAACTTCTATTTTTACTCTCTGGTGCAGGGGTGCCCACACTTTTTCAGCATGCGAGCTACTTATAATAAAACAAAGTCAGAAAGATCTACCTACCTCCTCAAGGCTGGAGAGAGGAGGGGTGGGGGCGGGGCTTGGTGCGGCCTGGCTCCGCCCCCCTCTGGCTTCCGCTCTACCATCAGCTTCTCCAGGCTTGAGGATGGCAGTGCCAAGGCAGCCTTGTGCTAGCTATGCCACCACTGGCTTGACATTGCCATCCTCAAGCCTGGAGAAACTGCTGGTAGAGCGGAAGCCACAGGGGGCGGAGCCAGGCTGACCCAAGCCCCTCCCCCTCCCCTCTGGCTTTGGCGCTCCCAGCAGCTTCTCCAGGCTTGAGGACGGCAATGCCAAGCCAGCCTTGTGCTAGCTATGCCACCACTGGCTTGGCATTGCCATCCTCAAGCCTGGAGAAGCTGCTGGGAGTGCCGAAGCCGGGGGAGGAGGGGGGCTTGGTGTGGTTTGGCTCCGCCCCCTCTGAGAAGCGCCCCATCCTGGGATCGACCTCCTTCGGTCCCGGGATCGACTGGTCGATCGCGATCGACTTCCTGGGCAGCCCTGCATCTGGTGTATGTGATGCTTCTCACCCTAAAAGAACTAACTTTTGGTGACTTAGAATGAGTTGCCCCAGCTGTGATGGACTCCCATCAGCCTCTCAAGCTGGTTGAAAATGAGGTGATTTCCTGCCAGACTTAATTGGAGGGCATTGGGAAAAGGCAAACTGAAGTGCAGAATCATTGAAAGGGAGCTATACAAAAGAGGGATTTCTGGTAAAGTTAGCTCACTTGGAAAATTAAATGATTCTGATAGAAGAAATAAAGCAATGTAAATACTAAGAATACAAGAAACAAGAGGGTGTAGAAATACACAAGTCCTACATTCCCTTGGAACATTAGCAAGCCTTTGTGGATGACCATTTTAAGGAGGTTTGAGACCACATGTTTACTTATGCAACTTCATCTGCTGTGACACAAGCATTTATTATTGAGGCCCTTGGCTGGCAGCATAACATTTAATATGTTAAAAAATGCAAGCAGGCTTTTTTTTCAAGAACATTAGCTTCAAAGATGAAATTTGTTGTGCAAAGGCTTTGATTTACAAATATGTATTCTGGGACGTTTGGGGGTGGTTTTTTTTGTACTGTTGTATTAGAGAGCTTAACTAAAAAAATTAACTTGCTCTTTCATTTTATTTGAGGGAGCCCCTGGTGGTGCAATGGATTCAACTCTTGTGCCAGCAGGTCTGCTGACCGAAAGGTCGGCAATTTGAATCCGGGGAGCGGCTTGAGCTCCCATCTGTCAGCTCCAGCTTCTCATGCAGAACATGAGAGAAGGCTCCCAAGGTAGGTATAACATCTGGGTGTCCCCTGGCCAACACCCTTGCAGATGGCCAATTTTCTCACACCAGAAGCGACTTGCAGTTTCTCAAGTCACTCCTGACACAATTTTTTTTAAGGAATTGCCTTTCCTTGATGGAGTAATTTAGCTAAGAAATTATTCATATTTGACCAAATTATCTAACAGCCAGCAAGATGCCAAAGGAGGCATACATGTGTATGCACACATAGCTATTACTCATTAAATAATTACAGTTTTATGTGAATCTGCGTTAATTGCTGGGATTCAGAAAATCTGGGATTCAGAAAATCAAATTTTGAATTGGCCACATCTTTAGAACAACATTCATGTTTTCAATGGGCTTCACAAGGTGTTTTAAAAACTAAACACTTATTCAGAAAGTATAACAAACAAAAATTGTCCTGTTAACTTTAGTTCACAGAACACAAGAGCCATAGGCAGATAGCTTATTTGGGCATTCAAGGTCTAGAAAATACAAAGGAAGAGGAAAGGGACCAAAAATTGGCAATGACTATCTCTCCGATTTCTCCAGACTAAGAGCCTTAATTCCTGTCTATTCTTACTCCTTCTCACGGCTAATTATTATTTCCTGTTCCATCACTGTGTATATATAATTGTTATTCAATTAAGAATGCCTCTCCCCAATCTTACTTTCTTCATGTTTTGTACATACATCATTTCCTGTCAAGCTGTTCCTTTATTCTAACACGCTCTCCATACTTTATTACAGCGAACGTTCAACTTTAAAGCTTTATCATCACCTCTAACTGTAAATGAGATGCAATTCAAGCATTTGGGAAAAATATGTCCTTGGATTACACTGTTTCAAAATTCACAAGGACAATCACACCTTTGAAGCCAATTACCCCTCCCTGCAATTGTCAAAAGTTTCTTGTACCTGCAAATCTGTTGAAACAGGCAGGACTGTAAGTCCATATACTTGTACTGAATACTGAAATTGAGTATTTTTAAACCCTAACATGTTGGGTTACTTTTCAAGCTGAGAAAAGAAAAATATGAAGGAATTCTAAGGCAGATTCCATCCCATACTCCCATTGATTGGTGTTGTCAAAGGCTTTCATGGCTGGACTCACTGGGTTGCTGTGAGTTTTCCAGGCTGTATGGCCATGTTCCGGAAGCATATATTCTTTATTTTATTTGTTATTGCATATTTATTTGATGTAATTTTGTTATTCTGTGTTTAATCATGTTGTATTATTTTGGGCTTGGCCTCATGTTAGCCGCCCCGAGTCCCCTTTGGGGAGATGGTGGTGGATTATAAATAAAGATTATTATTATTATTAATATTACTATTATTATTCTCTACTGACGTTTCACCCACATCTATGGCAGGCATCCTCACAACCTCTAAGGCAGTGTTTCCCAACCTTTTTTGAGCCACGGCACACTTTTAACATTAAAAAAAATCTGGGGGCACACCACCAACCAAAATGACACAAAATGACACTCTAACACAGTAAAGAACGGCTTGGGGTTGGTAGCCTGCTGGGAACAGCTGCTGGGAGTGCCGAAGCCGGGGAGGGGGCAGAGCCAGGCCGCGCCATGCCCTGCCCCCTACCCCCGGCTTCACCTCTCCCAGCAGCTGCTCCAGCCTCGAGGGGGCAGTGCCAAGCCAGCGGTGCCAGAGCCAGCACAATGCTAGCTTGGCACTGCCTCCTCAAGGCTGGAGCAGCTGCTGGGAGTGCCGAAGCCAGGGGAGGGGGCAGAGCCAGGCCGCGCCATGCCCCGCCTCCTCTCCCAGCTTCAGCTCTCCTACAGAGGAGGAGCATGAGCGGTGGACGGGCTTCAGTGGGCGGGGCTCCTCCTCCACGCGGCTTCAGCGAGCGAGGGGCAAGAGTCATGGTGGGAGTCATGGCGGATTGGAGGCTGGCTGGGGAAACGGCCGAAGGAGGCGGCGCCCTGGTCCCTTCTTTTTCTTCGCCACTGCCCGGCCCTTCCTCCTCCCCCAAGCAGCAGGAGTTCGGCAGGAGGGGGGAGGAAGGGGGGCAGAGAGCTTTTCTTGCGGCACAGCAGGAGGTCCGTCACGGCACACTAGTGTGCCACGGCACACTGGTTGAGAAAGACTGCTCTAGGGATGCCTGTCATAGATATGGATGAAACATTGGGAGAGAATGATTCTAGAACATGGCCATACAGACTGGAAAACTCACAGCATCCCAGCTTTACTTATTCTTTTGGAAATGTCTATGTCTTCCTAGGAATATACAACTTTTCATACAATCACAGACAAGTAGACTCATGTGCAGCCAGATATCTCGCTTCTTCCACCTTTGGTTTTGTACCAAGCTGCCAATCTGGTCTTCCTAGGAAGCCTTTTCTTATCAAAACACCATTATATGATTAAGTTTCAAAGAATGGAAGCATAAAAGCTTAGAATGCTGGATCTCATATTACTGAAATGGAACAAATTTGATTATATATGTGTGTAGGGGGGTGGGGTGGGATATAATCACCTCTCTCAAATGAATTTTTAATATCATTGACTTCCACCTGGGAACCAGAGACTCTGAAAATGCCTTGGTGCTGAAGACCTGAAAAACAAGAATAATAAAGAAATATGAGAATATACGTTAAGTATTAAGATTTAAATCTATGGCAAATGTAAAATAACAACTGACATACTGTATATACTCTATACATGGGTCAATGCTGGTATAGGGACCCAGCACAAACGTTATGACATGGGATAGAGGCAAGAAGCTCCCACCCCACTGCCCTCCCCTGCCCAAACTGGAGAAAGAAAGCCTGCCCTACTTCCACAGTCTTTTTCTAATTGAGCATCATTCAGCAGCAATGTGTGGAGCCTGAAGAATGTAGTGTGTCCCCCTTTTTGTGCTCTTCAGATGCAGCTGAATGATGGTGGTCACTTATACTACAGGTTTACTGCTTAAATGTCTCTAAAGAAACATAGCACTAATCATTTCTAATAGGGAATAACTGCCTCTCATCTCTGCCTTCATGCTGGATCCTTAACAAGGATAGGATACTTTCTTCTCCTCTGCTCCCCCATGTTTTAGGTTACATTGTTATTTATTTCCCTCATTTATATTCCTTTTTCGGTCAGTATTTCTATAGATGTGAATATTTGAAAATCAGCAATGCAATTTAACCCTGCAGTGCAAATAAAATTCATGCTTTCTCTTTACTTCTTTGTAAGTATGTTCCCGCTACATTTTTATAATGTGAGGAAAAGATTTGTTTTACCCTTGATTGATCCATGTATGTATTCACAGCCCAACCCATGATTTTGGCCCTAAAATCTGTCCTTGACTCATATGTGATATCAACTTATACAGGAGTATATATCAGGCATGGGCAAACTGTTTTTGCCTTGGGGCTGCATTTTGGGCCCGACCAAGAGAGCTGGGCCAGGAGGGAGGGTGGCTGGCCGGGCATGTGCTGGGTGGGACTGGCCTGGGAGCGACAGGACCTGTGAGGAGGTGAGGCTGGGAGAGGGTGGGGCAGGGCCCAGGTCATCTTCAGGATATTTTCCTGGCATAAAGATGGGGCTACTTACCCCATCCTTATGCTGGGAGGAAAACGAGACATGTGACAACTGCCCCATCCCCCCGATCTTCCTTGCCCGAACTTTGGGCTGTTCTCTCAGCATTATGCTGGGAGGAGGGTGAGATAGGCGATGGCCAAGAGCATTCTGGAGGGCTCTCAGCTGGTGTGTGTCTTCCTCAGGCCATTCTCTCAGCATTAGGACAAGGCCACTCACACCATCCTTATGCTGGGAGGAGAGAGAGACATGCGGAGGCTGCTGCATGCCTTCCTCCTCCATCTATTCTGCATAAGGATGCAGCGGGCCACTGTGCCCTTATGCCAAGAGGACAGAGAAAATGAGGAGGGTCTAAGGTAAGTGCTCAGATGGCCTCATCCGGCCCCCGGGCCTTAGTTTGCCCATGCCTGGTATATATGGCATTCATTTATTAGCATTACATCCCATTTTGGTAACTGTCAGGTCCTCTAAAAAGTCTACGATACTTTGAGATAGAATTCACCACATTATGAGACACGAGTTCCAACTTCTTCTTATTCTTCTAGCTGCCCTCAGAGCTTGACACAGAATAAGAGCACCTCATTGAAACAGCCCCTTTCCCTTTCCATTGCCCACATATTGCTTTTTTCATTATTGTGTAAAATTCTAATATTACTTCTTACAGCTATCTGTCTTGAACCCTGCTGGTTTGATACTTGCTCCATTCCTGTTCAAGCTGTTTTACTATTCTAGTGACTCTCATGCTTTGCTATAGTGAACCTCCTTATTTCAACCTTAAAGGTGTAATTAGGAAGTAGTTCAAACATTTAGGAAGAAAGCACAATAATTAACCACAGTATTCTTAAGAAACCAACAACCATCAGGAATAACCTATATGGCATCTGAAAACTCACCATACAAGTTGATAAATCGGATGCAACTTTCTACTATGAGGGGGATTACTTGTCCTGAGTCCTGGTGGGAAACAAAATCAATCCCATATCTAACATAAACAATAAAAGAGAGGTTTTTTCTCTGCAAATAAGATATATTGCTATCAGTATCCTTGCAGATTCAGACCCATAAGTATCCCTTAAATAACATGTTTATGAGAAATGCATTTCGAGAGTTAAACACCCTATATAAAATAAAAAAACCCCTATCTGAACTGATTTATCACCTTCAATTTTGTCGGAGCAAACAGAAATGTGAAGCCCTCATGGTACATTCATGGTGTGCTTTTACTGGGACAGCTAATCAAACTCGAAGGAATCCACACTGGAATTGCCAAATCTTGCCAGGAAAACTGAAGTGTTAGGTTTTCCCCAGCAAACATGGACCAATTCAGAAGTATCCATCTGAGTGTAACAAACCCTTATAAAGGACAGTCCATGACTGAAAACATGAGCATTTCTCAATAGTTAGGAGGCAACAAAAACCTAGAAAAACTAATCCAGGATTTTCAATTCACCAGCATTATACCTGATGCCTGATGTGCGAGTTCCTTCGTCCTCGACTATGTAACGAGAAAAAAACAACAGAAAAACGGTGAAAACTTTAAACAGAGAAGCTAAAAAATGTCAAAAAAAAAAGACTTCATGTAGAATAAGAACTTTCTTAACAATCACAGGAAACCAAAACCAATGTTGTATTTTTAGAACCAGTTCAATGTAATATTAATTTGGGATGTTCTCCTTAATTAATGGAACTAAAGCCTGCTTCAAAAATTGTCTTCTATGAACAGGATAATCATATTTTATGAACCTCTACTCTGACATATGTTTACTTATTTCTAAAATGCAAGAAATAAATATCTTATAAAACATATCATTTAAAAAAAATGTACAAACCTGTCAAACATAGTAAGTCTTGGAATCTTCTGGAAAGCTTTAGCCATTTATGGCTATAGCCCAACCCACCCTCCCCAACATGTATATTTATTTATTTATTTCAGGATTTTACCCCGCTCTTCTCAACCCCCGAGGGGGGACTCAGAGCGGCTTACAGTACGGCACAATTCGATGCCCACATCACAACAGCATAAAACCCCAAAACCACCCAACAATTAAAATACATTAAGATACATTAAAATACAGTTTCAACAGCCTCATACACAGTCATTCCAAGTTAAAACAATATTCAATCCATAAAAACATTGACCCTCTTCATCCATATAGTCGGTAGGAGGGGCTGTAGCCTCAGCTCCTTCACCACCAAAGAAACCAAGGCATGGCAGAAAGTAGGGAGGATGGGCAGGTATGTGCAAATTTCACAGATGACCACTTGAAGGTAAGCAATCATTCCTTCTTCTTCGTGGTCTCTGTGAAAATCACACATATGGTAGACAAGCAAGCTCTGTAATTGTAACAGAGACCACGAAGAAGAAAATGAAGTTACCAATACAACAGCTATCTTTAATTATAGAATACTAAAAAGATAAGACTATCTTATAGCAACTAATGCACTTCTTGTCCAGTCTACATCAGGTATAGGAAGCAGTAAGTAGCTGATGTCTGCATTCCCACCAAGTACTTTCTAGTTCCAACTTAATAAGGTGAATATACTACTTCACGTACACTCTTTTCTCAGGGTGCAACTTTTCTCCTTGAGCCTCAGAGCTCCCCAACCTAATGCAGACTGTATTCAAGTTACAATCTGGCTAAAAGGACTGGTTTCTAGCTTGAAGATCCAGGGATACCTCCACAGGTAGATCTATGTATGGAGGCCAGATGGCATTTGGTATGTGACTATTACTGAGCATGAATTCAAGTTCCTGGACTTATTTGAGCTACATAATGAACTGAATAATATCTTTGGGTAACAACATTGTACTCATTAAGAACTTTAGCAATATAAAACTTAGGAGTGCTTTCAATGCCTTACCTTGTTGTCATATATTCTGCTCTATGACCTAAAAGATAAGGGAATAACAATTTTAAACCTGTGGCACTAGAACTGCTTTTCCTATTCATATTTAATTTAATACTTAACATCCTCAGTTTGTTGTTGCTGTGTGTCTTCAGGTGGTTTCTGACGTAACTATGATAAACCCTAAAGCAAACCTATCATAAGGTTTTTCTTAACAAAATTTGTTCAGAGTGGTCTTCCTCTGAGAGTGTGACTTCCCCAAGGTTATCTGCAGGGTGTCCATGGGCAAGCAGTGATTTGAACACCTGTTTCCTGGAGTCTTGGCCCACACTAGTACACTACACTGGCTCCTTCTTTTTCAATACTCAGTTACTGCAAATATTCACATTTATTCCATGATACTTATATCTGCATACTGAGGGAACTGTTTTCCAATTCTATCACAAGTTTCTAAGCCTCCCTTTTATAAGAGTAAAGGGTTTTCACAGTGTAAATTAAGCAGAACAACATTTCAAGCAGTCTTGCCAGTTCACACTTGGCCTATTATAATGTGTTATTCAAAGTTTAAATAAGGAGAAAAAGGTTGCCAGGCTGGGAAGACACACTTCCAAAAGCCATTCAGTTAAAATATGCATAGATGTAGCTGTAGTTAGTAGAGTAAATATTTAATACATGCCATGTAAGAATGTGTAACTTCATTTTACATCTTATAAACATGAGGGCTGCGTTCTTACTCAGTTTCGGCAGAGCGGAATGGCCCACAGGTGTTGTCATGCCAGATTTCTTCAAATGCCTGAAGGCATTGCAGGCCATGTATCATGGGAGGGGTGGCTTTAGAAATCACCTACACTTTGGCTCAGTCAAGTACTAAAGGGATAAGTGACCATGGATAGACTAGCCTCCCTTGGAATGTGCAATTCATCATTTTTATCACTTTTGTACTTGCACAAGGAGTTACTAGATATGACTTTGTGGCAGTAGCGAAATTGTCAAGCATTAGTGTAATGTATATGTATAGGGTCATGGCCCTGGATGCACATTATGTAACTGTATGTTCTTCTTTGGTTTTACTGGGTATACATTTGCAGAACTGTAAGGATCTCACTTAAGTGAATCGAAGTTTATTATTATAGAACAACCTGTGTACAATCTGTGGTCCTCTGGGTGTTTTGGACTCCCAGAGTTCCTGACCATTGAACAAGCTAGCTAGAGCTTCTGGGAACTTGGAGAAGCACCTGGAGAGCCACAGATTATGCAGGCCTGCCATAGAGCTTGGTGGTGGCTTGCTACTAGCACAAAATATTTAATCAGAAATGTAGAAAATAACACAGTGTGCCCTAGTTTATCAAGTCAGCACTTTAGTATTATCCTAAATGAATATAATTATGGTAATCAAGTAGCAGATTATTTCAAGTATGTTTTTCGAGGAAAAGTTCAAACTCAGGATTATGAAAGTGTTATTTAAATATAATGACTGTGTATTCACTTATGAAGGAGAGTTTGAGTTGTTCTTTACACAGAGTTCTACTCACGCTTGGAAGGACTTCTATTAGTATCCAAGGTTCTCATTTGGGCTCATAACAAACTATTCAAATGGTATTGTTTGGATATCAAGGCAATTGTCACCATCTTTCCGATGAGCACAGCACCATGGAGGATAGGGTTGGGAAGAGTATCCAATCCCATATAGATTGATTCTAAGCTCTGATGTTAATGAAGCAATATGGGCAAATGCAGGCTCTGAATATTAAATATTATAGTTTGCAGGATTTTCCTCCAAAATAATACCTAAAACACATGTAGCTACCACTGAAAAACATGAAAATACAGAGTTTTTTTTAAAAAAACTAGAATAATAAACTGGTTCTATAACTAATCACTTTTAAAAGTAAATTTCCAAGTTCTGAAGAGGATATATAGATTGGCAGAGTATTAAATTCTGTTGGTAATTGGTATTTTAAATCTTGTTTTTGTAGATATTTTAAAATTCACAAGGCTGCAACAACAAGATTATTAATTCCCCTGAAAAGCATGAAAGAGATTTTCTTTGATTCATGATAATACAGAAGTCCCACTGTTACAAGAATTGTTCTACAAGGAGTTCATTTTGAAATACAGGACACATCTTCCCAGTAATATAATGAACAGACTAGTAACACCATGCTGGTGTGCAGACTGTCTGGAATATATTCTGCTCATTAGGAGGCAGCATTTCAGTCTACAGGGAAGAAGTTAATATATACTACAGCAAAAGATGTAAGGTAATGTTATTTAAAAAGTCAGAGGGAGAGAAGGATCATGACTCCTAGCAGTTATAATAGAGCATTTCATACACAAAATAGGTAGGTCATGTGTGGTCTTCCACAGCAGGATAGCTAATTTTGCCACAGGAAAGTTTTTCCATTTGTCTTTTATTTCATCCTGCTTATTAGATTGTCAGACTTTCTTCAATAATTACTTTTTACTGGATTCCACACCCCTCCACAACTTAGTAAAATCTCCATGAGCCAATAAATGAATTTTAAAAAGGACAGAACAGAGTTTTATTTTAACGTATGCACATTTCTGTGCTTTCCCTGTACTTGAAGAGGAACTGAAATACTTCATAACTGGCATGTGATGACTGTATGATGGCTTATGATATGAAATGACAATTTGATCTTGGTGGCTTTCAATTATCCTAGTCTATGATAGAATAACTTTCTTTGTGAGATGTCTTTGATGCAAACTTACTATGGGGATTTTGGTACCTCTTGGTGGGAGATTCCTTATTCTTGGTTTAAACAAACCATAGTTAATAATAAACTTTATTTCTAGACCGACATCTCTCCCTGGAGGGACTCAGGGCAGTTTACATATAAAAGGACAAACATTCAATGCCTCAAAATGGGTACAAACACATAGAAATAAAACAGAATAATGTATAGTAAACCTACAAAGAAGAAATTAAGCATCAAAATAAAAAAAATAAAAGTATTAAAATAAAGTAAAAATAGCTCTAAATTTACTTCTTGAAAGGTTCTTTAGTTTGATAGTTGAATGCACACATTCATTCTCCCTTTTTGGAATACAAAAGATGATATGAGAGGGACAGGCAAGCTCATTCATGATGCAAGAAACCAGGGTTTTATGAGCTAAGCCAAACTGTCTGATACCGTGGTCCACCACTTGTTCAATTCCCAGAACTCCCAGCAAGCTTACCAGCTGTTAGGAATTGTGGGAGCAGAAGTCCAAAACACCTGGAGGACCAAAGGTTGGGAACCACTCATCTAATATATAAACAGTATTTTTAAAAACCCCACAATGCAATTTATTCTGAACCATTTACCTTCTGCAAGTGTTTGCTGTAATAAATCATGTTTTGCCTGGAGCTTCGTGATAAGGTTGCTCCCCTCCAGGTATTCTCTGAATTTCTGCAAGAGCAATACATTTCATGTATCAATATCTTTTACTGAGCTTTGAAAGAATAATTTTAAGTATGCTAATTCGGAAAGCATTTATTATACCATGAAATAGAACTGCTCAGTCTCCTGCTGGTTAGCTCTTCTTTTAGCAATGCTAGGCTTGCTCAAGTACGTCTCCGAAACAGTTGACTTCACAGATTCAGTTGAGCGGCTATGCTGAAAACATTCAGAAACATCATAGTCTTCAATGGTGACCATGTCTTGTACTGTCTGTAAAGTTGCTTCTGTTGTCTTCTTCACCTGTGTTTAATAAGCACATTTCATTCAATCAAAAAGAATGAATGAATTATATTTCAAAATTAGTAAGAAGAGGAGTACAGGAGTGAAATTAATTTTCTGAAAGATATGCAAGACTCCTATTCAGGCATTCTTGAACTGAGTGAATTGAGTAGAGGAAGGACATTAGCCCCATCCTTATACTGTGGCCACTGTCAGCCTCTAGATATGCAGTACACATTATATTTACCTATGAGGCTCTCCACATGATTTGAAGTAGTGGAAAAAAATTTCTGACTATCAGAAGTGTTGGCTGATAGGAGACCTGTTTTCCTCCTTAATGAGTTAGCTCATTCAGTTTTAGTATTTAATGCTATATGATAGGAAATAGAGACATCATATCTCACTGTACAAATATAATGCTTCATTAAGACCTAGATGTACATATTATGTTTCCAACAATCAATACCAAATAAAATAAGGAAAAAAAAATTAAAAATCTTTTTTTTTTGTTAAGGCTGGGGTAGGCCATGGGACAAGGACTTGTAGTTTCCTTTTTTGGAAAAGTTTCAAGTGTATAGGCAGAATAATCATATTGATTGTTATAACCATGTACATGTAGCATTCCTAACTGTCAATCTTTTGGAAAGCAAAGTCCCAGAATGAGGCTATTCCAATGCCATGTGCCTATTCTACAGCACATGAACAAGTACTTGTCCAAACCACAGAAAGTACCCCATAAATGATCCAGCAGAGAATAAGGATATTCTCCTCACCACATAATGCCAAAAACACTGTGCCTAACGAAGCCTAATGAGTAGAATTCTATCGCAATCCATCAGGGTTCCATCCCTATTGGCAGGTTGTTGACACCATGGAGCTAGCACTCGTAGAGGCGTATCTTACCTCCTCATTTTCAATTTTAAGTGTGGCTAGCCGTGACTGAAGTTGCTGATACCTAAGCATAAGTTCCCCTTGGACTGGCTGTTGGGCACTGACCCGAGAAACCTAAGAAATTAAATATAAAACACAAAAATTAGTTGTAAGCGGCAGGAAAAAGCGTACTACAAAGGCACCTACGATTCTGCTTAAATGCAATGAATAGTATCTCCAATTGTGAGAGAATAAAATGACTGAAAAAGGACAATGAAGATTTGCATCAAATGAATAGCCCTGTGGATACAGATCATCTGTGTCTGTAAAATACTGAAAGAGAAACTACGGTATTCGTTGCCATGGATGGAAAAGAACTTGCCCCCCAGGTATCCTGGGTCACTGTTGAAGTGCACACTCCATCACAGAGATGCCTGTTGGACTACTGCAAATTATTGTCACCTTTCCATTGAATTCACCTTTGCTTGAATCCCTACAGCAGGGCTGCTCAGGAAGTCGATCGCAATCGACCAGTCGATCCCGGGACTGAAGGAGGTCGATCCCAGCTGGATGGGGCACTTCTCAGAGGGGGCAGAGCCAGGCCGCGCCAAGCCCTGCCCCCTCACCCAGCTTCGGCACTCCCAGCAACTGCTGCAGGTTTGAGGAGGGCAATGCCAAGCCAGTGTTGTGCTAGCTATGTCACCACTGGCTTGGCATTGCCATCCTCAGGTGTGGAGAAGCTGCTGGGAGTGCCAAAGCCAGAAGGGGTGGAGCCAGGCCACGCCAAGCCCTGCCCCCTCCCCTCTCCAGCCTTGAGGAGCTAGATAGATCTTTCTGACTTGGTTTTATTATAAGTAGCTCGCATGCTGAAAAAGTGTGGGCACTCCTGCCCTACAGAATCACGAAAAACAGGTCGGACTGAAAATCATGGTAGGACAAATACACAGACAAATGAATGTGTTTACTTGTAGGCAAAGATTATTCTCTAAGTCTTTGAAAAGTTGTCTGTTTGCAGCTGCTGTCTCACTTTACTTTAAAATGTGCTTGGGGCGCTTCAGAAGGAGCATGAGAAGCATAAGAATGATATAAAACCAACTTTCTTCTCCCATGCTTATATGCTGGAAGCTATTTGGCCATGCTACAGAAGGTTTACCAGTGTTGTGGCAGATTTCAATATGCAGTAATGAAGGTTTCATTTGGCAGGGGATTTGTTTAGAGCAGCTGGCAAATTAAGTTCAAACAAAATGTTCTCTGAATAATATTCTTAGTCTAGTTTGTTTGCTGATCTTCTTGTGTCTGTATGAATAATACCGGGCCTCATTTTACTCTAACTAGACTCTTTGTTTGACTGAATAAAAGCGAAGCACCAACAAAAAGGAAGTCACAAATCACAACAGAAGGAAGTGCTCATCTAGGCACAAACAAAAATTTGCTTGGCTTTTATCCTTTTTGGTTTTTGTTTAATTTTTAAAGAGTCACCAGCTACTGACCTCATCACCCATATGGGGCTGGAATTCAAATCTCACGGGAGGGCAAAAGGCTGTAGGATACATCTCCATGAATCTCTGCTTGTCACTTCGTGGCTCCAAATTATCAACAGCATTCTCAATAATGTCCAGACCCTCATGTCGAGAAGTTTCAAGGTTGTACTCTGCAGAGAGATATGTTCTTAAGGCTCTGTTCAGACTGGCATGATATCCAAGATCGCAACACTAACAGAATATAAAGAAGGAAAAATATATTAAAGAGAAGAAAGCAAGCTGCAATGCAATTATCGAAAAATGCAACAAGAATAATAATACATAATGTTTTCAAAATTTCACAAATGTTAATGAACTATCACCAACAGCAAGCAATTTAACATATATATTTTAATATTTTTCTGCAATAAAGAAACTTAGTAACAGACTTAGTAATATACTTAGAGATAAAGACTTAGTAATATAACAATAGCAACATTACAATTATGCATTATTATTCTAAATTATCCTCCACATTAAGAAGAAAATCTCACCATTTATTTATTTATATATTTATTTATTTATGACATTTATATCCCACCCTTCTCACCCCGAGGGGGACTCAGGGTGGCTTACATAATTGACATTATTCCATACCCAAACAACAACAATTTAAAGCAATTAAACGACAATTTAAAACAACATTAAACAATATATGTAAACATTAGACAACTATTGTGCCTAGATTCAAAGCCAGATAATCAAATAATTATATTCATCAATCCATGGTCAATTTCAATTGTTATTGCACAGATAATTATGCTGGGCCAAATGCTTGCACCCAAAGCCAAGTTTTCACTTGTTTGCAAAATGACAGGAGGTAAGGGGCCGATCGAAGCCCACTAGGGAGGGAGTTCCACAGCCAAAGGGCCACCACTGAGAAGGCCCTGTCTCTCGTCCCCACCGGTCGTGCCTGTGAAGGTGGTGGGACAGAGAGCAGGGCCTCACCAGAAGAACTTAACCTCCAAACCATTACGGATGTTAACATCTTCTGGAGAGGCCCTTCTCTCTGTCCCACCACCTTCACAGGCACGACCGGTAGGCACGAGAGACGGTTTGGATTTGGCGCTACCTTTCTGCAGAGGTGAGATGGCAAGCTTCTGTCAGGCAAGAAGCTACACTGATGGCAATCTATACTATCCTAAACAACTATTTGTAGAATGGTAAGACTTATTATCAGGATGCTATTGGTAGCATTTATTATACATCATATTACATATTTCAGATGATGTGAAGGGTAAAACGATAATTTGTATCTGAAACTAAGCTAGAAGGTGTGTGAATTCCATCTATTGTAAACTTACTTAATGTTTCATGGTCTTATAAACTTACGCATAAATCTAATTGTTAGTTCCAATCAGAGTGGGCCGATGGAATCATTAGGAACATGGTAAGTTCCACATCTTCATCACTAAATCGATGTCTATATTTGTTTATCTGACATACCCTGAGACAGGCATGTAGCCAGGGGGGGAGAAGGCCTTACTGGTACATTATTTAAACTGTTATGTTTATTCATATCATGATCTGATCACCATGCTCATTATATCCCACCTTCATGGGGTATTGGGATAACAATACAAAAGATTTCCTAGGTAAACCCTCTTCCACCCAGTCTCAGCCCCCCCCGAACCAAACTCAGCCCCCCGAACCAAAATCCTGGCTACGGCCCTGCCCTGAGAGTTTTAAAACAGTACTTCTACAAGGAATACATATAATCTGGCAAAGAGATGGCTACCTGCAAAGATGGCTCTATACAGGGAGCCATCTCCTTTCTGTATCTACACTTCAGCTGAAATCACTTTCCCCAAAAGACCAAAAGCATAGACACCATGAGAAAAGAGTAATACAGCAACAATAACGTTATTTGGTCAAGAAAACTATATTTCATTATGAGAAAGTAAAAAAGGCTAACAGCTTACTTTACCTAGTCTTTGAAATACGAAGATACCTCGTAGATACCATTTTTCATCATTTAATAACAAACTATGTAATCAATCTGGCTTGGTTTTATAGGATTGAATTCTGTTGACAATCTTAATAGCCAAAGATTTATTAAATTATTCACTGAATGGCAAGACATGATTTCTGCAAATCTTGTTGTTTCAATGGATCTACTCTAGTTGTGATTCCCAAAATAATTCAAGCTAAACTTTTACATTAATACATTATTTCTTACTTAGCTTAGTGGGCCTAATTTTTAGAGTATGATCCTTACATTAAACATATGACTACATTCCTTCTTCCAATAAGCCACCGGTGATATATGTACACAAATAAATACACACACCATCAGTAGACAACTTCAAAATAGATAAAAATACAATATTCCATTACATCTGTGATTAAACATACAATTTGTTATATCTTTGTTAAGAGAGAAGAACAGAAATGCCAAATATTATCCTCTAGCATAAGAATAGCATGAATACCAATTACTTACATCAATTAGATCTGAAAGGTCATGAATGTAATACTTGAAAACAGAAGAATTTGTTGCTTCGAGAGTTAGTAAGTATTCATTTCTGGCCTTAATGGATTTCAGCTTGTTTTCAGAATATTTCGCTTGACGCTGGAGGAAAAAAGGATGTTAAAATGGCAAAAGTGCTTTAATTACCCTAACTTAACTGCAACCAATTACAAGCATATGAATGTTTTAGAAAATAATACCAAATTTACTGTACTTTGAGAATATAAAAACTACAGCCATTTTGTAAAATGCTTTTGTCAATACTTATTTTCAGATTGTCATTTCAATGCCAGGGAGAAAATCTTAAGTTTGAGTATGTACTTGTTGCTCACTACAATCAAGACGTCTTTGACTAACTGCCAATGAATGAGAGTCACACTATCATCACAGTCCTGCTCAGGTCTCACAAACTCAATGCTGTGGCTTCCTTAACTGAGTCTATCCATCTTTAATATGGTTTTCCTCTTTTTCCAATGCTTTCTTACCAAGCATTATCAAATTTTCTAGTGAGTCATGTCTTCTCATGATATCGACTAAGTATGACAAGCTCAGTTTAGTCATCTTGGCCTGTAGGGAGAGTTCAGTTTGATTTGCTTTAGTACCCATTTATTGGTCTTCTTAACACTTTTCCAGTAAAAGTGAAAAGCCATATTTCCTTCTTATTAGTAGAACTGAGGGAATTAGCATAGAATAAAATGAGATATCTCAATTCAGTTTCCACAAGTGCCAGTGAGCTACGCAGTCTATAAAGGCACTAGATCCTGCTTGATCTTTGAAGCTCAGTAGGATCAGGAGATTTGAATGGGAGACCACCACTGAATACCAACTGCTGTAAGGTATAGTTCAGAGGAGGGAACTGATAAAACCATCTTTGAGTATTTCTTGCCTAAGAAAGCCCTATGAAATTCATAGGAGCCAGCATAAGTTGATAGGTGACATGAAGGCACATGCAAACACATTGTTAATATTAACACAATATTGATGTCTAGGGACCAAAGGCCATTATTTCCTAGGAGGGAGACCTTGAGGTGGAGATATCTTGGGCTGTAGGACAAAGACTGAGGTGATTGATTGATCCATGGTTTTCAGCTCTTATCCTCCGATTTCACCCATGCAAAAACTGTTAACTTCAATGTCAGCAGGAAAATAGCACAAATTAAGTCAGGGCCACCAAAGAACTGATCAAACACTGAATTCTGCACTCCTTCACAGTGGGGATAATGAAGTCTGAAAGGGATGGTGGGTCAGGCTACCACAATTCTCTTTCAATTCCAGATTATGATGCTTGGCTGTCAATTCCAAATGCACCTCCAACCCTCAAGGGATTTGGAATGAAATCCATATAACTGCAAATGATTAAGGGGGCAATATAGGATCAGTGACCGTTTCTTACTTTTTCCTTCATCTTTTCAATTTTCTTCACAGAACTCCGTCTTGGGTGTCTTTCCTCTAGTCGAATATGAAAAACAGGTTCTCCTGACCTGCCAATTTGTTTTTCTTCTTGTTTTTCGGCCTCCTTCAGTTTACTTTCTGCACTGATGCTCTCTGTATGATACATATGGTATGTTTTCATGACCTATGATAGAAGAAGTTAAAGGTGAGACTAGAGAAAACGTGGAGGAACTATGTACATCTCTATCTCTATACCTTTATAAAGCGGAATGTTTGTATGTATGTATGTTTGTATGTGTCCGGAGGGCGGAAGGGCGGAAGGAAATGTGGCAGCTTTCGGATTGGCTCCCACTGTGGGGTTATTTGCATAAACAACTCCCACTGGCCAGCCAACACGAACATTCCGAGACTCAAAAGTGCCAGAGGGAGGTAAGGAAAAGGCCTGAGCCAGTCAGGCAAGTGGGAGTTTAAGTCCAAAACACTTTGCAGCCCCCAACAATGAGACAACAAAACCAAACTTGGCACACAGAACCCACAAAACCCACTTTACGCCTTGGTGCAGTTTGAGGGAGGATGGACCATGGATTGGCCAGCATTCCAACATCCCAAATCTCAAAGGTGCCAGACAGAGTTCTTTACAAAAAGGCTTCCTTCAGCTGATTTTAAAAACTAGCCCTCAGCCTGAATTGACAGTAAGGCTTCCTCAACTTGATTCTCCTGACTAGGCCTCAGCCGGACCTGAACCAAACTGAGTGAACATTTGCTACACCGGCTCTGATTGGCCACCATTCTTGCTTCCCTATTCTCAAAGCTCTCTCACACACTACTTTATAAACAGGCTTCCTTTAGCTACTTTTACCAATACACACCCAACTGCCCACGCAGAGCCCCCATGACCTGCTGCACTTTGGAGGAGGGTACACCACGCATGATGGGACTTGCAGTGCTTTCACTACTTCCATAATACCATGTCAACACCTTATGACGAAGGAGCAAGACCACACTTGGCAGACAGAGCCTCCATGACCCACTCTACATACTGGTGCTGTTTAGAGGAGGGTGGCCCACGGATGATGGGACTTGCAGTACCTTCAGTAATTTCATGATCCCACTGCAACTCCCAATAATGATGGATCAAGGCCAAACTTGGCAGACAGACCCTCCATGACCCACTCTGAGTCCTGGTGCTGTTTGGAGGTGGGTGGACCATGGATGATGGGACCTGCAGTACCTTCAGTGATTTCATGATCCCACTGTGAGCCACTTAAATAACTGCTAAATACCAACTACTACGTTTCTCAAAACACCCGGGCACCGCCGGGTGCCCAAGCTAGTAATGATATAAAACACAGTCCTTGATGTATTGTATGTTCTATTTCTAGGATCAGGACAAGTTCCAGCATTTTAAATAAAACATTAAAAAATTCCAAACTGCAAAAGGAGAAGTAGTAAACAACATAGGGATTATAAAGCCCTCCAGATATTGCCAAACAGTACACTCAGTCATTCTTCTACTCTTGGCTATGCCTGTTATTAAAACCAAAATGATTGTGAAGATTTCCAGATGGTCTCCCTGGATGTAGTAAATGGCCATGTAAATGGCAAAATATAGTTCAATGAAAATAAGCAGAAAATTATGTACATGCAAGGAAGAAAAACACAATTCTCACATATACATTGATGGGGGTTAGGCTCGCAATAACAGCAAAAAAGGATCTTAGATCAATTAATATATGAAAGCTAAGAAAAAGAAAAAAAAATCAATGTTAGAAATCACCAAGCAAAAGTTTTTGTCATTACATCTGAAAAGGGATATTACAGTATAAAGCAGGAAAAGATGAATGAAAAAGTAAACAAAATGATCTGCAGTTGAAGGAATGAGGTTACAAGATGATTTGGTTGGGGGGAAAATTGGGTAATAAAGGCATAACAAAAGTGTGTAAAATTATGCACACTGTAGAGAAACGAGCGTATTGCTCTTGGCTCTCATTCCTCCTAGAACCTAGGCTCATCCAATAAAGGTGAATGGTGGGAGATACAGGATAGGTAAAAGGAAGTCCATCATTATATAGGGTTGCGCTCCTAGTTCATTGCTGGAAACCTTCACAAGATGAAGGAACAGTGAAGTATTTTTAGAAGGTGATGCCAGCAGACTCCAACTGAGAGTGGCTGGCTTTTTTTCTCATTCCTTTTACAGTTGTGGAGAAAAGTATGGGAGAATGAAGTGATCTTAGCTGGCACTTGAAGACACTGGCTGACTTCTAAGGCTGGGCTAAATGGGTGATTGGAAATGCTTTCCTTTCACAGATGCAGAGAAAAGTATGGGAGACTGAGGTGATCTTAACTGGCACTTGAGGACACTGGCTGATTCCCGAGTCTGGGGTAAATGGAAATGCTGATTGAATTTGAGACTGATTTTACATAGTTTGCATAAAGGTGAGTGGCATGCAAAGATATTGCCATTATTATGTGAAATCAGTCACTGTATACATTTCCCTGCATGATATTCTCCCTTCTACCTGGGCACTGAATCAGAAACCTGGATAGGTTGAATTCAGATCCTCCAGTGACTCAAACTAGGTTTATAATCCATGGTCCTCTTCTACAATAGAGATGTTTTATAACGACTAATAATACAAATAACAATTTTAAAATTTGATATTTTTTCTATATAGGTGCAGTATAAATTAGTTTAGTATACATGTACTATTAGTGAAAGACCTTAGATTGGAGCAAAATGTTGAGATGTGATTAAAAAAGGTAATTTAATAATTTATAGTACCTGTTTATCTTATTGATTCTACAAGTTATAGTTTGCCTTAGACTTTAAACTTTAAATATTAAATTATTTTCTGAAAATATTTTGCATTTCAAAATAGAGACAACTATTTCAGTTAGTGGAAATAAAATATAAAAAGGCCAAAGGTACATCTAGTTCAATTTCCTCAATGACTGACCCAGATGCCTATGGCAAGTCCACAAGCAGGACGTGAATATCATGGCATTTTCTCATTACACACGGTAATAGTGCTGATTACTGTAGATAACATCACAACTAATAGCCATTGATGGTACTATCATCCATGAAAAGTATTAAGATGTTATTTTATTTTAACAATTATTGGCGGAGATCCTACACTCTCCAGTATAGCATCAGAGATTTTTTAAAAAAAGAATTATGCAGTGTTTACCTCCCTACCACTTCCAGAGCTCATAGTTTTCTTGTGAGAGTCTGCCCTGAATGGCCTTTCTATGGATAGAGGAGAGTTGGTGGTGGTGGTGGTTGAGGGGAGGGGTATCAGAAAGATCTGTTATGTGACTAGTAGACAGTGGGTGAGGGATGAAGTCTGCTAGTGGTCTCCCTGCATTTGATGTCATCCATCTGTATCTGGCTATGGGGTACAGCCAGGGATTTCTCCAATCCCCCGTGCTTTGTGGCAGCAAGGGGGTCATTGCACAAAACTGAGACCTAGAGAACTAGTCATTGCAAAATATGGGAGACAAAATGAACCTCTGTAATGATACTCCCCCACCCAACACGAATATGGATGCCTAATCGATCAAATATAAGATAATAACAGGATACCAGCCATTGAGTGAACAATAAAACGTATTTCCTGACATATGTGGCATCATCTTTCTAATGACTGTTTATGGATTCTCTTTTTTATCCCTCAAATTAACATGCCTTTTTAGTAATCAGCTGCAAGACAAATCTACATCACTTAGCCCAGCTTATATACAGCAGTGTTTTTCAACCTTTTTTGAGCCGCGGCACATTTTTTACATTTACAAAATCCTGGGGCACACCGCCAACCAAAATGACACTCTAACACAGTAATACATATAGTTAATATGTTTTTAAATATATTTATACACTCAGTGTGAAACCTGGGCCTTTTTCGATGAACATAACATAGATATCCTGGCAGAAATGGCAGAAAGACACACATGAAGGTCTTGCTCAACAGCTGGGAGTTATAGTTCACCCGTAATCAAAGAGCATTCTGAACTCCACCAATGATGGAATGGAATCAAACTTCCCACACAGAACTACCATAACTAAGAGAAAATACTATAAGAGTTTGGTGGGCATTGACCTTGAGTTTTGGAGTTGTAGTTCATTTCTATCCAGAGAGCACTGTGGAGGGGAGGAAGACGTTGGGCGAGTCTGCACAGTAGCGCCCGCACGGGTCACGTCTTCCTCCCTTCCCCCTCCCGCAGAAGCGGCAGCGTGAGCAAAGTGAGGCAAAGCAAGCAGAGTGAGGCTGGGAAGAAGGGAGCCCGAGTGGAAAAGAAAAAGTGTTCAGCAGGAGGGGGAAGAAAGGGTATTGGAGGTTCCAATTTCCCACAGCACACCTGATGATCGCTCACGGCACACTAGTGTGCCATGGCACACAGGTTGGGAAACACTGATATACAGTATCTGATTGGTGGTATCTAAAAGTAGCATGTAATGTACAGTAGATTCCCAGTTAACTTTGTCTTTATTTCCTTTTAATTACTGTATTCCAATATTATTATCAAGTCAATAAAAAGTTTGTGGTATGGTATAAGTATGGAATATAGTATTAGGCCTATTTTTAACAGTAACTCTCAAGAAACCAGAAACAACATTTATCCAGCAGCTACCAATCCCTATGGGTGGTGGTTAACTGCGAGTCTACTTAGCTTTGGGTTGTAGAGAGTTATTACTGTATTTCTGCAAGCTCGCATCAAGTTGAACAAACAAAAGATAGTATTTTTCTATGTATTAAATGAATAAATAACAATATAGTGAAGGAAAGATTTGAAGAACATATATCAATATTTATGCTGGAGTACCCGTTTAAGTGGATTTTAAATCAGTAGTGTTCTATGAGGGCTTAGAAGGGTTTTTAATATGCTAATAAAGATGTGAATATTGGGAGATACTTTTCATTTCATTTGCATGTTACATATAATATTTTATATTGGATATGCTGCAAAAACACTTTGTAGTCTATTTCAAAGGATGGAATTTTGAGCTTCAGAGAAAATCAAACTTTCAACCATTTAAAGTAAAAGGAGTTACTTTTTTACAAAATCAAAAGGGCTTGTCAAGCTCTAAGACCACATCTCAGCAACTTCTTCTCCATAGGCCCATTTCTTTTTATACAAGTAAGTCATTCATTATCTACTGATTTTGAATGCTTGTTTTAACCATTCCCAAGTTAGTGGCAAGTCATCCATGGCCCAAGAATGAAGTGGTTAAAATAAGTTCCCAGTATTGATATTTATTGTCAGTGCATTGATTCCTAAATAAGCATTCCCCCACCCCCATTCTACACTCATGCAAACTAAAACCATTCACCTAAGAACATTTTGGAATAATTTACCAAATAATGTGAATCTCATATGTATAAAATAATATTTACTTTCCCCCTTCTGTATGGGCTATTTCTGATTTATCAGATTTGACTTGGAAAATTCAAACAAGATATTAAAAGAAGTCATATTACTGATTGAGCGTATACTTCACAAATGCAAAAATAGTATGAAGAAGACCTGTAAGTAACTCTGAAGTAATCATCCCCAATTTGCTTTACCTAAAAGTTCTCTAAAATGTATTCTATCAATAACATGTAGTTATTTAAATACTCTTGGTAAGATACCATTTCCAAATAGGTGGTTCTTTGACCACCAACTTTTTTAGGTTTATGCTTCAGCTGGTGTGCCAGTTGTGTCAATTCTCAAAAATGTCAGACCTGACTATGATCAAGCATGCATTAGCTTTACCTAGAACAGATTACTGTAATATAGTATGTGTTGGTGGCTTGATTTTGAGGACAGACAAAAAAGCACAAGGCTAAATAACAAATATATATACATGTAATTCAAGAATAGTACATACGTGCACCTAGATAGTAGACCAAATAGGGTAAGTAAATCTCGAGCATTCAAGAACAGGGGTATTCCCCAAGGACCAACATCAATACAGGCAATATGCTTCACAATGTGTGAGTCCCAAAGTTCAAAGCCCGTAGGCAATAAAGTTCCTGTGGTGCTGCAAAGTCCGTACTCCTAGGTGGACATCGATTGTAAATCCATAGATGGGAGAGTGGGAAAGATTGTTCAAAGGATCGGGTAGATGGAAGGTATTGGAGGAAAAATTCCAGGACGCGGGAGACTAGACATAGATGTCTCCTGAGTAGAGATGTAGATGTGTAATCGCCGACGGCATGCATTCGCTGTATTTTCGGCCGCTGAGAAACCGTTTCGCCGCTTGGCTTTTTCAAGGCGTTAATGTAGCATAGTAGCGTCCCATATTTACAAATGGATAGAATCGACCGACCTAACCCCGCTTCCAGAGATTTTGAGGACAGACTGCAAGTTTATGTAGAACAAGATGCTGTGGTTTTAACTGGTGACTAAATTCAGAATAACACTACTGTGACCTATCCTCTTTGCAGGTCAATTTCTAGCTATAATGAAGTCCATGGCTAGCATCTTTAAAGCCATAGCCAGTTTGAAACAATGATACCTGTGACACTTGTATGATATGAGTCTTCTCCCTCTGTGAGGTCACTAGTCAGTCCATTTATGAGCACTACTGAACAAATCTTGCTAACAAAATCCTGTGATGGGTTTGTTTACCTTAGGATCACCATAGGTCAGAAATTACTTGATCACAATGACAATAAAGATCTAATTCCAGGCAAGAGAAGGAGTGCAAAGTCTGAAGCCATATTAGTGATGTGTTATTTCATGGTGTCTCACTACTATACAGCTATAATATAGAAAACAACCAAACAAGTTGAATCTACACCATGTTGTGCTTTTGTTGTTTTTGTGCCTTCAAGTCATTTCTGATTCATGGGGAAACTAATGCAAATCTATTGCAGAGTCTTCTGGGCAAGATTTGTTCAGAGGTGGTTTGCCATTGCCTTTTTTTGAGCCTGTCCAAGGCCACACGGTGGGTTTCCAAGGTTGAATGAGGATTTGAACCCTGGTCTCCTGAATTCATAGGCCAACAGTCAAACCACCACATCAGGGGTGCTCATTAGGTAGATTGCGATCTACTGGTAGATCGCGTAGACTTAGAGTGTCCTGGTAGATCACAGACAGGGCGGGAGGAAGGCTCAGTCATGCCCCGCAGGCTCCCGCCGCTGCCCAAGTACTGCCAGCCCTGGGTTATCTGAGGTCCTTTCCACACAGTTGAATAAAATCCCATGTCATCTGCTTTGAATTAGATTATATGGCAATGTGGACCCAGAAAACCCAGTTCAAAGCAGATATTGTGTTATGTGTTTCACATTTTTGTAGTGGGTAGGTAGATCATTTTGACTTGGTTGTTTTTTAAGTAGCTCACATGCTGAAAAAGTGTGAGCACCCCTGCACTACATCATGTTGGCTCTCAGATCTATGTCATTGAGCTACTGGTGCTCTCACTTCACATTATTTAACAACACAGCAATCCACTTTGAAAACTGTCAGGTTTCAAACACATTTCATCAGGCAACAAGGCTGATCAAACAAAAACTATCATATCTACAAGCCCTTGAGCATAAATTAAGCCAATTATTCTTAAGCTCTGATCCACCTAAAAGCTGGTGTTCCAGCCAGCATGGCTAATAATCAGAACTCTGGGAGTGATGTTTAAAATATTTGGAAGATTGAAAGTTGAGAACGAGTTCCTTTAACAACCTTCCATGCAGTGCCTTGAAATGTGGCAGGCTCTTCTCTGTTAAGCAGAGACTGGGTAGTCACCAATCGAGCATGCAGTTTTGGAAGATCTTGTATCAGCAAGGGGCTGCAGAATTTATTGATATTTATTACCAACATGCATTTATAACATACTAGCTTGGGGACCCAGCAGTGCCCGGGTCATTTGAGAAGTGCAGCAGGATGTAGAGTGGGTCATGGGGGCTCTGTGTGCCAAGTTTGGTCTTGATCCATCATTCTTGGGAGTTGCAGTGGTATCATGAAAGTACTGAAGGTACTGGAAGTCCCATCATCTGTGGTCCAGCCTCCCCCAAATTGCAGTAGGATGTAGATTGGTTCATGCGGGCTCTGTGTGCTAAGTTTGGTCTGTATTGGTGAATGGATGAGGGTTGTATTGTTTTTAGGGAGTGAAGGTACTTCAAGTCCCATCATCCGTGTTCTGTTTCACACAAAACTGCACCAGGATGTAGAGTGGGTAATGAGGGCTCTGTGGGCCAGGTTTGGTGTTGATCAGTCATTGGATAAGGTTTGCAGCAGTCTTGGAAAGTGAGGGAAGGTACTGCAAGTCCCATCATCCATGGTCTGCCCTCCTCCAAACTTCAGCAGGATGTAGAGTAGGTCACTGGGGCTCTGTGTGCCAAGTGTGGTCTTTATCAGTGTTTGTTGGGGGCCGCAGTGGTCTGTGGGAACAGAGAGGTGTGAAAGTACTACAAATCCCATCATCCATTGTCAGTCCTCCCCCGAACCTCACCAGGATGTGAAGGTAGTCATGGGGGTTATGTGTGCCAAGTTTGGTCTCGATCAGTAATTGGATAAGGGTAGCAATGGACTTGGGAAGTGAGTAGAGGTACTTCAAGTCCTATCATCCATGGTCTGCCCTCCTCCAAACTGCAGCAGGATGTAGAGTGGGTCATGAGGGCTTTGTGTGCCAGGTTTGGTGTTGATCAGTCATTGGATTAGGTTTGTAGCAGTCTTGGAAAGTATGGGAAGGTACTGCAAGTCCCATCATCCATGTTCTGCCCCCCTCCAAACTTCAGTAGGATGTAGAGTGGGTCACTGGGGCTCTGTGTGCCAAGTGTGGTCTTTATCGGTGTTTGTTGGGGGCCGTAGTGGTCTGTGGGAACAGAAAGGTGTGAAAGTACTACAAATCCCATCATCCATTGTCAGTCCTCCCCCGAACCTTACCAGAACGTGAAGGTAGTCATGGGGGTTATGTGTGCCAAGTTTGGTCTCGATCAGTAATTGGAAAAGGGTCGCAGCGGACTTGGGAAGTGAGTAGAGGTACTTCAAGTCCCATCATCCATGGTCTGACCTCCTCCAAACTGCAGCAGGATGTAGAGTGGGTCATGGGGGCTGTGTGTGCCAAGTGTGGTCTGTATTGGTCCTTTTTGGTGGCCTCAGTGGTCTGTGGGAACCAAAGTGTTGGAAAGTACTACAAATCCCATAATCCGTGGGTCATGTCCCCCCGAACCGCACCCGGACGTAAAGGGGTTAGGGGTTATGTGTACCAAGTTTGGTGCAGGTCCATCACCCGCGCTGGTTGCTGTGGCCTGTGAAAGTGGCTGCCACATATCCGCCCTCCCGCCCTCCGCACACATACATACATACATACAAACATTCCGCTTTATAAAGGTATACAGATGCACACTCATATACAAACACTATGTAAGGCCTTCTTGTGAAAGCAGATGTATTTACAGGTGAGCCTTCAGAAATGCACAAGGCCAGCTGTGGATGTCCCATCAAACACAGCGTTACTTCAGACTGTGAGGATGGATGTGGCCTCCCTTTGGACTCGGAAGAACAATTAGGTGGAAGGATCTGAGTCTAATTCTTTTCAGTTTACTGCCTCTCAAATATATTATCATGGTAAGAGATTTAGGGCTTGTACTGTTGGGTTATGATCTAGAAGCAGTGAACATTATCCCTATAAACACTATTAGTGATAGTGTATAGAAGTTTATGTTGCCTTTAAGGAGTTAATTTGATATTTCAAACAAAACGGGAAACAATTAAATAACCTGCACAGAGTTTAAACAAGCAAATTCATATAGTTTAAAAAGCAGGAAGCTGTTGACCGTTTAGCCCATGAAGAAGCAATAGTCAGTGGAGCAAAATGCAATTAGTACTGATGCTTTCAATTTAATACTGAGTCATATTAATATCTTGATAGGTGTATTAAAATTCACTAATACAGGTATCAGATTGAAGGCTGAGCTTTCATCCTTGTCTTTAAATTGAAATTCAATAAAAAATTATACAATATACAGTATGTCTGGGAGAACCCATTTCTCCAAATTGGTTCATGTGTAATTCAACCTATATTCTTCCAAGCTGGCCATGCATCTGTCCAGATCAGGGGTGCTCACACTTTTTCAGCATGGGAGCTACTGATTAAAAAACCAAGTCCCAAAGATCACCTACACAGAAATGTAAAACGTATAACTATTTTCTTATTTATTTATTTATATTTATTATTCATTTTTATGTACCACTCCTTCCAGCAGGCTCGGGGCAGTTTACATAAAATGAAGTTATAAAACATCAACATTTCAATTTAATAACAACAATATAAAACAGAGCATAAAAATACATCCAACCACCCCATTTCTCCCACACTGCCATATTACCACACATATTATCAGCCAGAAAGTAAGAAGAGAGGCTGTTGAACTGCACGGCCATTTAATACTCAGCAAGGTAAACAAAGGGGCATGCAAAAATACATCCAACCACCCCATTTCTCCCACATTTCCATATTCCCCAACATATATTTCTCAAGGAACAAAGCAAGCAGAGAGGCTTTGGAGCTAAAAGGCCATTTTTAAACATTAAAAATAAACAAAGAGACATGCCACAGTACAATCAAGCACCCACCCCAAAGTAAAAAGACCGACCTTTGAGATGCGGTAAGGAAATGACCCCAAAGCGTCCTTCTTCTCCTCCTCTGTCGTTGCTCTTATTTCCACGACGCCAGCAAGCGTGCTGCCTCCAAGAGCTCACGAAGTCCAAGAGGCAGAATGGGCGCTTCTGGGCATGCGCGCGGGGTCAGCCATGCATCGCGTCATCCAGGCACGCCCCCTTTGGTCTCCTATGACTCTGAGTGGCTGGAGAAGGACGGAGGGAGGAGGAGGAATCCAAAAGAGGGGCATTCTGCCTCTTGGACTCTGGAGCTTATGGGGCGCGCGCGAGCAGGGAGCGGGGAGGAGCAATGACGGAGGACTTCTTTGCAGCGTGCAGGGGCATGTGAAGAGGACTAACAGCAAAAAACCTGGTCAGGGGTCTGAAGATCACCAGGATGAGGCCTGAAGATCACCCTGGTGATCCCGATCACCATTCTGAGCACCCCTGGTCCAGATAAACAGAACAGTTTAATGTTTGATTGGTATATTATTTTATCTACTTCCAAGTGAAACATATTTTATGGCATGATTATGCTTCACACTTCAGATTGTGTGTGTGTGTGTGTGTGTGTGTGTGTGTGTGTGTGTCTATGTGCCTTCAAGTTAGCTGCCAATGTATGGTGACCCTATGATTTTTATAGGGGTTTCATAGCCAAGGAATACTCAGAAATAGTTTTGCCAGTTCCTTCCTCTGAAATCTAGGACAGAACCATCTACTACACTACAGGAGAATACATATTAAGAACCCCTTTCCACACTCTGCTGCAGCAGATTAAAGGCTTTAATCCTTTTCCTCACACAGTCGCTCCACATCTCTATGACATACCTGAATACTAATGAGGATCCAGTAATTTAAATGTTTAAATTGGTCCTTCTGGGAACTGTTCATTCTAAAACACACACACACACACACGCACAAGCAAGCAAACCAATGAGGCAACATAGCAGCAACAACTATTCACTCCTAATTTATCTGAAGCAAATCAATATTTCAGTGAAGGCACTGTACTAACAGAGGAAGGTTGGGAGTATGTATGTCCCTATTTATATATCTAGTAGTTCTATTGGAGGCTAAGTAGTCCTCCAATAGAACTTCAGTGCGTTGTTGTAATGGATTGGATGATGGCAAACAAATTGAAGCTTAATTCAGACAAGACAGAGGTGCTCCTGGTCAGTCGAAAGACAGATCTGATAATAGGGAGTCAGCATGTATTAGATGGGATCACACTCCATCTGAAAATGCAGGTTCGCAGTTTTGGGGGTATTCCTGGATTCTTTGGTAAACCTGGAGGCCACTTATCAGCAATGACCAGGAGTGCTTTTGCACAATTAAAGCTAGTGCATCAACTGCACTCATTCCTGTAGAACTTGGATCTGGCCACATGTCTTGTTTACATCCCGGCTGGACTACTGTAACGTGCTCTACATGGAGCTGCCCTTGAAAAGTCCCCAGAAACTACAGTTGGTCCAAAGAGCAGCAGCCAGATTGCTACCTGAGGCTGGTAAGGTCCAGGTTATTTGAAGCACTGTATATCTTTCTACGAACCTGTTAGAAATCTATTATCCTCTCGGGAGGGCCTTCTCTCTGTCCCACTACCTGCCCAAGCATGTTTGGTGGGAACAAGGGAGAGGGACTTTTTGGTGGCTGCTCCAAGACTTTGGAACTCCCTCCCCAAATAGAGAGACCAGGAGGGCCCCATCCCTGCTTGCCTTCTGCAAGAAGGTAAAGAAATGTCTTTGTTGTTGCCAGGCATTTGAGGGAGGATGGGGGACACACTGCAGGGAAGGTTATGGGTGGGATTTTGAGAGAATGGTGAGTTTTTGAATGCAATTTTAATTGTATTTATCATATTTTAATTTATAACCATGCACTAATATTTAATTGATTATTAAATTTTTGTATTTGGGTTATTCTAATTTTTATTATATCATGTGGATGTTGGCCACTTTGATTTCCTACAGGGAGAAAGGTGGGATATAAATAAAGTTAATAATAATAATAATAATAATTAGAAGTCCTCCACTAATCCAGCCCAGCCTGTACTGAAAGGGATTGCACTCCTGCCAAAGGACCAAATATGTAGTTTAAAGGTTTCTCAGGACTCATTGTTAACTGCAGAAAACAAAGAGAGTAGTAATAGTAGTCAGAAGCCTTTAATCAACTTGGTTAGTACATTGGATACAATTCTATCCAGGGCAAATGGATCTTAGCTGAAGTATGCATACGTCAAACATACGCTTGCATAAAAACATTTATTTATTTATTATTTATTTGTTTATGGTATTTGTATACCACTCTTCTCAACCCCGAAGGGGACTCAGGGAGGTTCACAGTGCTGGCAACAAACACTTAAAATATGTATGCCCGTTTTATAGGAAGGTGGTCTTCTAAGTTCACAAACAACATCAGATTTGCTACAACCATGTACAGGTTTTTCACAACTCATTTTGAGGTTTTTATTTTGTAAAATGAGACTGAGCACTCTATATGGTTACCCTGCTTCTAAACTTGTTTCTTCATGCTGCCAGACAGAGGAATCCAAGGACTACAAAGTTTTTGTCTGGGTGGTCAACTGTAGTACAGCTGGAGTACAGTTTTTTGGCCTTGGGAATTTCCAGGGACTGCATGAACCATTCAAAAAGCAAAGGCAAAAATAATAAATATGTGCAGATGTTTTTGTTTTTTGTTTTTAAAAAATTGATATATTTTTATGAATTGGGGGAAGGCTGCCTTCAATTTAAAATTGAAATGCCACTCTTACAGACTTCTATGAAGTGCAATTCAGACATTTGTGGACACAGAAGAGGGAAAGAAGAGGGAATCTGAACAGGTCAAGACTAGGAAAAAAAGCCTTGGCTACATGCAGTCCCAGAGCTATACTTTGTCCATATGAGCTTTGGGCCATCATTACTACCCTGTAGTGATCAAGTTCTATACAAGGATATGTTTGCTGAAACCACTTAAGATTTGCTTGGATACACCAATCTTGTTATTACTCATACATAAAGAATAACATGATCAGTAAAAAGGTACGTATCAGACTGCTCCAGGCACCATGATGATTGACTGGGAGAGGTTCTAAGTTAAAGTACAAAAAATAGCTTTTCTAGTTTCTGAGAGATTGATTCCATCTAAAAGAATTGCAATTCTTGCAAACTAGACCTGTACGTTTATGTTGACAAACAGAATTTTACTCTTTTATTTCACATTTGTCTCTTTTTCGTTTAGATTGTTATGTGTCTTCAAGTTGATTCTGGCCTAATACAAACTTATTATAAGGAGGAGTCTACCATATACCATGCAGCTGTGGACAAGTCTACATAGGGACCACAAAATGTAGCGCCCAAACACAAATCAAGAAACATGAAAGGCACTGGAGACTAACTCAACCTGAGAAGTCAGCCACAGCAGAGCCTCCGATGAACCAACCGGAACACAGCATATTATTTGAGAACACAAAAATGCTGACCACTCTAACAATCACTATGTCAGACAACATAGAGAAGCCATTGAAACCCACAAGCATGTGGACAATTTCAACAGAAATGAGGAAACCATGAAAATGAACAAAATTTGGGTACCAGTATTAAAAAAATTCTAAAATCAGGACAATAAATAAAAAACAACACTCTATAAACAGGGGAATTCCAGACATGAAACTATCAGGGGCAGCAAACCACTTCAGCCAGGCCTTGAAGCTGCAAGGCTTTGAAATGCTAAATAAAAATAGAAATGATTGCAACATTCAGACTTGCCTCCAACAGACAAGAGTTCTTTCTCCCACCCTGGACCTTCAACGGATATATAGTTTTGTCTAGTCTCTTGTCTAGTTTCCAATATACCTCACATGCCTGCGATAGATGTGGGTGAAATGTCAGGAGAGAATGCTTCTGGAACATGGTCATACAACCCAGAAAACTCACAACAACCCAGTGATTCCGGCCATGAAAGCCTTCGACAACGTATTATAAGGACTTATTGGCAAAATGTATTTAGGGCAAGTTTGCCATTGCCTTCTTAATGAGCTTTAATGAGACTGAGAGAGTATGATTTGCTCATGGTCACCCAGTAAGCTTCCATGGCCTGAGTGGGGATTCAAACCTTGGACTTGCAGAATCCCAGTCCAACAATCAAACCACTATATCAGATTGGCTTCTCTATTTTCTCTATTTTACCCATCTACAAAGTTCTATTTCAAATTTTATTTCTTGCATATGCATTCCAAACTGTACATATATACATCATACATCTAATTATTGAATTTTGCATGTTTTATTATCTTCCTTATTCTACCGTACTTGTAAAACTAATCTGGCAAGTACATAGTTATTTAGGTGGTGACAGGACCAAACATAACACCAGAAGTTATAGTGGCCAGCAGAAAAAAGGTATCACTATGAAATCTATTAAATTGAAGAAAATAAGGTTTCTTGTGACACAAAGGATTACGGTACTTTCTTGCAGGAATAACCAGACATAATTTAAAATAAAGTATAACTAGGCAAGCCAGGAGGTGTGTATACAGTGAGTCTTGAAGGGCATCAGAAAATTTATTTATTTATTTATTTAGAACTTTTATATCCCGTTCTTCTCTGCCTCCGTGGAGGTAGACTCAGAACGGCTAACAGCAAGAATTCAATGCAAAACAATAAATACCAGTTTAAAACAACATACAAATACAACAAGTTAAAATACATATAAGTTAAAAATACATATAAACCAATTCGCCAAGTTAAAACATCATCCAACTCAGTCCGCACATTGTGGTCCAATAGCTCTTAGACTTTATTGGTACCAACCATCACTCTGGGAATGCCTGATTCCATAGCCATAGTTTTCACTTACTTCCTGAAGGACAGGAGGGAGGGGGAAAACCTAACCTCATTTGGGAGAGAGTTCCATAGCCCGGTGGCCACCACAGAGACAGCCCTGTCTTTTGTCCCCACCAAGCATGCCTGAGAAGGTGGCAGGACCGAGAGCAGGGACTCTCCGGAAGATCGTAAAGCTCTTAATGGTTTATAGGGGAGAATATGTTCGGACAGGTAAACTGGGCTGGAACCGTAAAGGGTTTTGTAGGTTTGAATTGTTTGAATTCAAACAATTTGAATTGTTCTCGGAAGCTAATTGGCAGCCAGTGGAGCTGGAGTAACAAGGGAGTTGTGCGCTCCCTGTACTCGCTCCTGTGAGCAATCTGGCTGCCGAGCATTGAACTAGTTGGAGCTTCCGGGCAGTCTTCAGAAGCAACCCCATGTAGAGTGTGTTGCAGTAGTCTATACATGATGTAACCAGAGCATGGACCACCGAGGCGAAGTCAAACTTCCAAGGTACGGGCGCAGCTGGCACACAAGCTTTAACTGTGCAAAAGCTCCACTGGCCACAGCCGAAACCTGAGGTTCCAGGCTCAGCGATGAGTCCAGGATCTCTCCCAAGCTGCGAACCTGTGCATTCAGGGGGAGTGTAACTCCATCCAGGCTGTGATCCTATTTCTTGTTCAGCCTTGCGACTGACCAAGTGGACCTCTGACTTGTCTGGACTTAGTTTCAATTTATTCGCTCTCATCCAGTCCGTTACAGCGGCCAAGCACTGGTTCAGGACTTGAACAGCCTCCTTAGTAGCAGGTGGGAAGGAGTGACAGAGTTGGACATAATCTGCATACAGATGACACCGCACCCCGAAACTCCGGATGATCTCTCCCAATGGCTTCATGTAGATGTTGAACAACATAGGAGACAATACTGAGCCCTGTGGGACCCCACAGTACAATGGTTGTGGGGTCGAGCAGGTGTCCCCTAATAACACCTTCTGGGAACGGCCCTCAAGGAAGGACTGGAGCCACTGCAAAGCAGTACCTCCAAGACCCATTCCTGCGAGGCGTCCCAGAAGGATACCGTGGTTGACGATATCAAAGGCCGATGAGACGTCCAGCAGAACCAATAGGGACACACTCCCCCTGTCTAGATCTCAGCGTAGATCATCCACTAAGACGACCAAAGCTGCCTCAGTACCATGTCCTGGCCTAAAGCCAGATTGTGCCGGATCTAGATAATCCGTGTCTTCTAAGAATCCCTTGAGTTGGTAGGCCACCACACATTCCTGGACTTTGTCCAAAAAGGGGAGATTGGAAACTGGCCGATAGTTGACGAATTGAGTGGGGTCCAGAGATTTTTTTTCAACAGCGGTTTTATAACAGCTTGTTTTAAGATGGCTGGAATGTTGCCTTCCTGAAGGGGGGCATTAACCACCACCTTCACCCACTCTGCCAAACCCCCTCTGGCTTCCTTTACTAGCCAGGATGGGCAGGGGTCTAGGATGCATATGGTCGTGCTCTCCTCTCCAAGAATGTTGTCCACATCTTCGAGCTGAACCAATTGAAATAAATCCATCAAAACCGGACAAGCAGGTGCTTGTGTTAAGCCGGAAAACTGTGTCTTTTCATGCCAGATCGACAGACTTATTTGTCTACGTATCCCAGGCTAAAAATAGTGTTATTTTATGGCAGGTCAGCACAATTAAAAATATTTAAAATGTATACAAATAGATTTTCAATGAACATTTCTTTCAACCAAATCTGAATCAAAATGCTTACCGTGTAAAGCTCATTAAGAACTCTCATTAAATCCTCATGTAGCTGGAATGCAATCTCTTTGCTCTGTAATTAAAAAGAAATTATTAGGGGGGAAACTCATAAAACTAGAACTGAGACCAAAAAAAAGAAAGAATGAAAAGCATTTCAATGAAGATTTTGCAGGGTGTCTAAAGCCCCTTTGTATCTCTTTATGAAAATTAGTAAACATGTTTGTGAAGAAGATACAGAGAAAAGAAACACATATCCTCTCTCAGGGTGACCATTTTTGCTATTTAGAGTCCATACATGTACTTTTCGAACTATTCATTTATACTTGAAAACTAGGGGAGAGGAGCTTATAAACATGGTATTTTGACAGAATTCCAGTACAGCAGATATTAATGATTCGGTGCTGCTCTGACATGCAACAGCTGGACAAAAAGTCTTCTAATAAACAGCAAACAGCATAATTGGAAACTGGGGACCAATGAGCTAAAGTTGAACATGGAAAAGGACTCTGAAGTTTTTTTTTAAAAAATGTATTAGAATTTGATGATATGCATATAATAAACCCACACATTATGTAACTGTGGAAGGTTCCATCACTGTAGCTTTATTGACAGAATTACTTCCGTTAGTAGAATTAAACATAGGACTGCTGAAAAAATTTCAAGGATGTATCGTTATTCACCAAAGCCATGTGGAGTCTTACATACTTCAGCTCTTTTGATCTATACATCACAACATTTATTACATTACTTCTGTACTATATAGCTTTTAATCTACATAATAGTTTTAAAGAACTGTTTTTAGTCATCTAGAGAAATTCTATATACTGTAATGTCTCAAAGACCTACCATGGAATCCTCTCAGAAATATGGTAAGTTGAAGAAAAGTGACAAATGGGGAAGGGCTCAAATGAAAAGTGCAGAAATATAATTAAAACTGAAACCAGCAGGAGAATATCTAACCAGTTTTCTAAAAGACACGTATTCAGATGATGTGTAAGGGAGAACCAACTGTTCTTTTTATTCCTCCTCCTAGCCCAGTGCTTCTCAACCTTCCTTATGCCGCAACCCCTTAATACAGTTCCTCAAGTTGTGGCAACCCCCAACCATAAATGCTACTTCATAACTGTGATTTTGCTACTGTTATGAATCCTCATGTACATATCTGATATGCAGGATATATTTTCAATCACTGGACCAAATTTGGCAAAGGAGTTAAGCTCATGTTAGGAGTTAAGCCTTGGAATCATGTTAGGCTTAGCTCTTGCAATTATATTAGGAGGGAGGTGCTTTCTGATGATTCAGTGTACACAAACATTGTTTCAGGCACAAATTATTTAAAATATTTGTTTATCAAATGATCTTCAGGCTGTGCATACATGGCATTATTGAATCATAAATGCACTTTGTGTGTTGACTTAGGTTTCATCTTCAAAACATCTCATTATGTACATGCAATTTACAATGGTTGATCCCAACTGCCAACTGATGGTTACATCACTATATAACTTCGCTGCCACCAAACTAAATGTATTGGTCTACGACCACGCCATTCACTCTTCCCTGTCCCACTGGCCCACCAACCACTGGAGTCAGTTCACAGAGGCACTCAAAAAATGGAGGGAAACTCCGAATTAAAGAACGATGGCTGTTATGCAAACAGGCCCCCTTCTTATATTGAGGCACAGAAAGACACACCGAATACTTGTGGTGAAGTATAAACAGATTTGTGAAGTTTATTTGAACTAAAACAAGTAGACTTCTCAGATATTACGAGAGGTTCAAACGCTTAATGGTTTCAGAAGATTATCAAGCTGTTTCCTTAAAAGAAAATTGTTTCTTAACTTGTCTTCCACAGAACTATGTTCACTCACAGGTGAGCTAATCGGGCTTTTCAAAACCCCTCTATTCCCTCTTCCAGAGGCTCCTAATATAGTCACTCTGTCCCTTAGAGCAGTGTTTTTCAACCTCTTTTGAGCCGCGGCACATTTTTTATATTTACAAAATCCTGGGGCACACCACCAACCAAAATGACACTCTAACACAGTAATACATATAGTTAATATGTTTTAGATGTATTTATACACTCAGTGTGAAACCTGGGCCTGTTTCGATGAACAGAACATAGATATCCTGACAGGAATGGCAGAAAGACACACACGAAGGTCTTACTCAACAGCTGTCAGTCTCTCTCTGTGTTTAGTTTTGGAGGAAATAGACCTTGACATTTGGGAGTTACAGTTTGGACTCCAAAGCACCTGGAAGGCCCAAGTTTGCCCATGCTAGCTTTCAACAGAGACCTCTTCCTCCCCCTTCCCCTTCGCGCCCTTTCTTCCCCCTCCTGCCGAACACTTACTTTTTCTTCTCCACTCGGGCTCCCTTCTTCCTAGCCTCGCTCTGCTCGCTTTGCCTTGCTTTGCTCACGCTGCCACTTCTGCTGCCATTTTGATCCAAGGGGGCAGCGTGAGCGTGTTCAGGAGGGGAGTGGGGAGGGAGGAAGACGTGGGGCGAATCTACACAGTAGTGCCCGCATGGCAAAGCGAGCAGAGCGAGGCTGAGAAAAAGGGAGCCCAAGTGGAGAAGAAAAAGTGTTCGGCAGGAGGGGGAAGAAAGGTATTGGAGGTTCCAATTTTCCACGGCACACCTGATGATCGCTCGCGGCACACTGGTTGGGAAACACTGCCTTAGAGGCACTCTAAAATGTAGCACTTCTCCCCAAAGGCTATTTTCAATTCCCTCCTCACAGGGTTTTTCCCTCTGACCTCCCAACACTTCTTTTCTACTCCTCAGACCACTCTCGGTCTCCCCTCCTCTTTTAGCTTGAATCGGGCCATTTCTTCCAGGGCCTAGAAATGTTCCTACACACTAGCCTGGCAAGGTAGGCCCATTGTGTTACACATGTGTTCTAAATCCCAAAGAAGTGCTAAATTCAAAAGACTTCTGGTCCTAGGCATTAGTGAAATAGCATGTGTAGGGGGAAAATAACTTATGTTTAAATGGTTTAAAATGTCTTGAGAAATATATAGCTGTATTCATGCTGAAAAGTATACATCATTGTCCCTAGTTAACTGAATCCTAAGTTCTTCAAGAATCTCACAACGTTTCTACCTAGATTGCAAATAGAAGAAATGACTCTTTTCCTGATCTAATCAGAGAGCAGAGACAGATTTAATCTAATTAATCCTGTTTTTTTAAAGAAAGAGAAATGTTTATCACCAACATAGAATTCACAGTGTAACTCTGGTAAACATCGTAATTGAAAGAAGAGCTTATTCTAATTAAATTAAATGTGAAGGGATTATATAGCTGTTTTGTGTCCCTAAGCAACACTGTGAGATTCCTTAACAGGAAAATAAGCAATATGATGTATGCACCAAAAGCTATTCTAAAATGTATCATTTTATCTGATTCGCAGGAAGGCCCTGAGTTATAAACATCCGACTTACAGAGGACTCATGGTTAAATACACGAGTGAGAGACACCTTCTCCTCGGAACAGGGCCGTAGCCAGAATTTTGATTTTGGGGGGGTGAGTTGGGTTCGGGGGGCCTGAGACTGGGTGAAAGAGGGTCTACCCTAGCAAACCTTTTGTATTGTTATCCCAATAACCCCATTAATGTGGGATATAATGAGCATGGTGATCAGATCATGATATGAATCAACATAACAGTTTAAATAATGTACCAGTAAGGCCTTCTCGTGGACCACCCTGAGAATTTCGGGGCTGAAGCCCCTTTAGCCCCCCCGGCTACATGCCTGCCTCGGAAAGGAAATTAACTTCTGAAAGAGTTATCATGGAGAAAAGGTGCCTCAACTAAAGCTGTCTCACCAATCTTTGTTTCCACAACAAGCCAATCCATTATCACAGGGACAGAAAGTGAGGTGAAATCAGAGGCACACAGAAGTATTAACCCCTTCTTATGGTATCCAAAGCATGCATGCATATCTATGTGTAGTTACACTTTTTTTAAAAAGTACCTGTTCCGACTTACAAACAAATTCAACTTAAGAACAAACCTAACAGAACCTATCTTGTTCGTAACTTGAGGACTACCTGTATAGCATGCCTACTTTAAAAGGCATTGTATGAAATCCAGTGGGGCCGGCAAATAAATGTGCACAGGATTGCAGCCCTAAACGAATTGTTGTTGTGTGTTTTTTAAAAAAAGTATTGTTTACCCCACTCCTACCCTCTCCCTCTCCCTGCTGGACATAAAATTTATACAATAAACTACAGAAATTACATTTGAAATCTCAGTCTTAGTCTCAATTTTCCACTCTATATCTTAATACATTCTCTAAACAATTTCTAACAGGACCCCACATGTTCTTAATTAATACAACATTTTCTATTTTGTCTATATTGTTCAATTTACAATTTATTATTTCCACATTTAACATGTTTACTATATAATTATACCAATTGGTATAACTAAACTGATTGCTGTGACAGTTACTGGTACCATTGAATAGATGTTCAAAATCCTTTTAGAAACTTCAGATAATTTACAAGACAAGGAATTAATAGATTTATGGGGATGAGAGATGGCACAGGCAATATAAGTTTGACTTTTCCACATAGCAATTTACATGCAGCTCAACTGAGAGCACTGAAAGGTTTTTAAAGGCTCATTCTCTGACAGCTGGACAGAGGCAAGAAAGCCCAGTGGGAATGCCCAACCGGTGCTTGTTCTGCCATCTTCGGGAAAGCCAAAAATATCTTTGAAAACTAGGCTATGGCTAAATGAGTGATGGACATACCATCATCTAAAAATACTTCAGCTTACAGACAAAACAGAATAATATAAAAGGCCACCGAATGATTCAACCCTGGAAGGCACGGAAGCCTGCAATACAGAGGGTGCTCTGACCTTGCAGTATGTTTTGCAATTAACAAAATTAATACCTAATTACCGTATCTTGTATAATCACAGCACAGAAATAAAACAAAATGCATCAAATGGGTTAAGTGTAACACTCTCCACACCTTTCTTCTTTTTTGGTATGTGAAAGAAGAAAGGTATAAGGGACATTATACATACAGACCTGCATATCTCTTTCATGCAAAGTTGTAATGGAGTACACAATTTAGGTTCTGTTGTCAGAATCACACTTTTAGAATATTCTGCTGTGACACAGTATCCTTCCCATCACAATATTGTGATTAATGGGAGAGAACATCTAAGATGGATCAGGATAACAACAATGTACAGTAAATGTTTAAGAAAAAATTCTAAACATATTCAACTGTATAAAATGCCATCAGTCTGTATGCCCCTTGGAAAAGGAATATCCACAAGTATAGTGCATATACATTAGAAAGTTAAACATTTCTCTCTGATTAATTCAAACAACAAAATGTTCTGTTTAGCTAGCTAGAGTAATACAGGTATATAAGGATGAAAAATATAATTGTAAAAGGAACAGCAGTACTTTTTCACCTTAATCCAGCTAGACTTTGTTGGTTTTTTTTTTACATAAATACAGATCCACTAATGAGGCCCAAACCAGACATTTAGGTGTTTGCTAACACACACTTGCCAATTTGGCGGAAAAGTAGGGTGTTGTTGTCTACTTTAATGAAGTACCTAGAGGCTAGGAGTTTAATATCCCTGTGAACTCCATTGATTTAAAACATACTGATTTCAACATGATGCTGAGACTGCAATTGTATGTTTTTAATTGTTAAATTGTTATATGGTTATTTTTTGGTTTGTTTGCTTGTGTTGTATTGAGGGCAGAGACTGCCTTGTGTAAACCGTCCCGAGTCGCCTTCGGGCTGAGAGGGGCGGTATAGAAATGTGACAAATAAATAAATAAATAAATACCCGCTCCAGCAATAGCCTGAATCCTATTGTCAATTCTGACTAGAGTAGAGCTACTGAATCAATGGGATTTACCTATGGGTTAATTCATCCTTTCAACCATTGATTTGGGGATCAGCTACATGCAGCAGCAGACGTGGATTCAGAGGATAGCTAAATGCTGATGCTGATCTGCATAGATTCCGTCACCAGGTGGAGATACTTGGGTCACCACTGCTGAAGTCTGCACAGCCAGTAACTGAGTTGGCTCAAGGGCTAGCAGATGTCTGCACTATGTGGCATTGAGCTAGCCAGGCAGCCAAATAGTGTCTGCACAGCCCAGTGTCCCTGGAACCTGTCAGGTGCCACTGGGCCACCATCCTTACCTCCTCCCTATTGATCTGGGTTTAGCAGTTACCATGGGGCTCAGAAATAGTAGCAGTCATCACTTGGTACATGTAGTGACATGAGCCAAAGCAAACAAAAAAAAAAAACCACCACTGCTGACAACAACAACTATGTGGCATTGAGAGCCAGGGCCAAATAGGGGAAAGAAGAAATCGATCTTCCTTCTTTCTCCCAAACAAACAAAAAAACCACAACAACAACACGGGAGAGGGTCCCTTCTCTTATTGCTACATCGCTTTGATTAGCATCATTACAGGTACCGAGCAACAACCACTGACAGTTTTGTGATTGATGGGAAATGCCATCCCTGTCCCAGGGAGAGTGGGATAATTATGTGAATGGCTGCATCTGCTTCCAAATAGGAAGTGGCCTAACGTTTCAAACTTTCCTGCAATCTTTTCTTAAAATGGGACAAAGCTGCATTAAGGTTATGAATCGAGTGGCTCCATAGAGTCCTTTCACCCCTGCACAGAATCGTACGGCCCATGTAGATGGGTCTCACCACTTCATCACACTAGAGAATAAATCCACTTTAAACCCGGTTTCTGGTTCCTGCAGAATTCTGTGGTTTGTAGTTAAAGGCTCCTCTCTAAACTACAAACCACAGAATTCTGCAGGAGGCAGCAACCAGATTTCAAGTGGATTCATTCTCTAGTGTGATGAGGTCCTCAGTTAAGACTGATCCACAGAATACAAGTCGTTGACTTACACTCAAGTTGATGTGTCCTTGTAAAGCAAATGAGTGTGTCTGAATGTCCATGAACATAACCCAAAGTGATTTTACAATGCATATTATTATTTTATTTACTGCCATGGATAATAAAACATTAACTTTTCATTATGCTGATTCTGGTATATACAAAATATTTTTGCTTCAACCTTTTTCTCATTGTTTTTACTAGTCCCAAACTTGCTTTCAAGACATGCTTATTAAAAGAACATAAATGCATAAAGCCTTTTCATTTTCTTGAACTGAATATTTTTCATAAAAGAGAGCTCATTTATCATTCTTATATTTAGAAATAAGATTTTGAAACTTCCATCACAAAAATCACTTTTTTCTCTACCCTTTTAACAATAACAACAACAAACCTTTATTTCTAGACCACCCTCTCTCCCCGGAAGGAGTCGGGGAGGTTTACACATAAAAAGGCAAACATTCAATGCCTCAAAATGGGTACATTTACAGAAACAAATATTATGAGGCAGTGCTTAGTAATATGCTAAATATCTGGTAGAATTTTAATTTGAATAAAACATTGGAGAAATCACAATTTAGTACCTTTTTGAACATCCGGGTGGAATCCTCACTTATCTGCATAAAACGCATGATGACATTGTTCAGGTAAATATCACTCAGAGTTGCATGATCTTTGCTCTCCCGTCTCACTTGGTTGAGTAGTAAATACCAACAATTTACTGGAGATAGCAGATTCTGGTCTTTTCTAGTAAGAACAGATATTTTACATAATTAGTGATAGCTGCAGATATTTTATCAGTTTGAACAAGAATACAGCCACAAAATATTGTTGCTTGAGTAATTAGAGAATAATATAGTGGAGGGAACATTCAAAATTTTATTAATGAATTCCTAACACACTTTAAGTACCATTTCATGCTCAAACCCATGATGATTCCAGAACAAATTAAATTCTTTCCATGCATACTTAAAGGTGTTGGGATTCTAAGCCATTTAATGGCCATGAATCCTATCAGGAAATCTTTCTAATTAACAGAGCATAAATGTGTTAGCCATAAAATAAAATTAAATATGTGTCATTTTTAGAATAATCTATAACCTTTGACATGTCAATCTCCATTTGTCATCGTCATTTACATCACTGCAGGAAGTCCACAAACAATACATAATAAGGTCATGTCCAGATGGCATGCTGTAGTTTTCCCCACATAGACCTATAGCCTGCAGCTGGGAATATGGGAAACAACTTAAAGACAGGACATCCCGACTCTCTTTTGTGGGAAGCTCGTCATTTGGGCCAGGAAAATCATTTTTGGAAGGTACAAAAGATTGTAAAAAGCAGATTGTTTAATGCATCTGCATTCCCATATGGAAAGAATAGCTATCTGCTGGTTCCCAATGATTTCTGTATGTTACAGAACTATTAAAAAAATAATGCTTGCTTTATGCAATTGATGCTGTTTAAATTATGTACCCTATTATTTTTGTTTACATAGCATGGTCAAGTTTCTAGCATATTAGACAGCAAACATGAGTTATTTCAGCTTCAGGTCCTTCTTCAATTTTAAACTCAAATACATAATCTTGAAGCATTCAGCCTCCCCTCCTTTACTTTCTAGCATTTCAATGTTACAACCTTGAACTGAAATGGATTTAATTGGTATTGTCAGAACGAGATGCACATAAGATATTCAACACTGTAAAAGTGCCAAATAGCTTTATTATAGCACAAAAGACAAGTAAACCAAATTGGCTTTTGGTTGCAAACATACTGTGTATAAAAGAACAAAAGGAAAAAAATTAAACAAAAAACAGATAACCCCTAAAACAAGAACACACAATTCATATGATTGCATGTTTGTATGTGTCTGGACTTTGTAAAGATACCTTTGTACCTTGAACAACACTCCTTGAATAACATGTCATCTTTTTATAATGGTTTTAGCTATCTTTCTTAGTTGCCTTTATTTAGTGTTAAATTTATATTAACTGTTATATCCATATAGGCTATTTACTGTAAGTTTTTATTGTTGGCTAGTTTGTTTATTATTAAGTTTTAGAGTTAGGTTGCTTTTATATTGCTCACTATGGTTTGCCCTGATGTAATTTTGTTTGAATATTTTTCCCTTTTTGGCATTGAATGTTTGCAATACATACTGGAAACCGCTCTGAGTCCTTTTGGGGAGATAAGGTGGTCTACAAATTCTCCTCCTCCTCCACTGCCTCCTCCTCCTCCTCTCTGGCACATAGATTGGAAAACTTTGGTTTAATGGCTCCCTTGAAACCAGGTTGTGAAATTGATGTACGATATGTGTTTCAAGTCCAAAATTGGGAGTTACTAATTAAAATACATTTACATTTACAGTAAAGTCTCGCTTATCCAACATAGAATGTTGGATAAGCGGAAATGTTGGATAATGAGGAGGGATTAAGGAAAAGCTTATTAAATGTCAAATTACGTTATGATTACATAATGATTTTACAAATTAAGCAGCCAAATATCATATTTTACAACAAATCAATAGAAAAAGCAGTTCAATAGACGGTAACATTATGTAGTTATTACTGTATTTACAAATTTAGAACCAAAACAGACACGTTCTTTCTATCTCCCACCCTGGTTGGATAGTACAGAACGTTGGATAAGTGGAGGTTGGATAAGCGAGACTCTATTGTATGTCTAAAAAAACAAAATAGTACGTTTGAGATACATGTCATATTGAATTTGATTCTTATGTGAACAGAACTGAGATATGCCTTGAAACGTAATAAAGTCTCTTGCTACCTTTTATGGCTATTATAAGTAATTTGACATGTTTATATGCTTCTATTCATGTTCAAAATCTGAGCTGATATACTTTCAGTAAATGTACAATCATAGTCTTGTCTCAGGATTTATTAATCTTCATTGTCTTGACCGACGACATACAGTTCATTGCAGCTACAGCAGAAGGTTAACTATATAAATAAAAGCTCTCTGCTTCAGTGTCAGATTATGACACGTGAGAGTGCGAGAGGTTTATTGCTGTATGAAGAATCTCAAGACTGATAGCTTGATTGCCTTTCAATCAAAGCTTTGATATGTTGTGTTGTGCATAACTATGCTTTAATAAATATTTCAGATTCTCACTCTTAAGAATGAGGACATTATGAAATAAGTGACATTTATATTGTTCACCGAAGTTGTGAAATGTTGAGACCTGTCACCTTATTTATAGTGTTAGTTATCAGGATAGTGTTGTTGATATTCATATCTAGTTGACTATCACTTGTATAGGTTTATATCATTCTTGTATTAAATATTTATATATACAGTCAGTCCTCCACATTTGTGGATTTGACTTTTGAGGAACTGATTATTTTTAGATTTTAGGAGGGGAAATGAAGTAAAACAGGATACAGGGTGATGAAAAAAACAAAATGAATACTTTTGAGAATCTTATATGGTTATGTATAAGATGGTAACCAGGGGAAAATGATTACATGCCCGAACGTACTGATGTATAAATATTCAATAGGATTCCTGTATCTTTGTATTATGTAAAGAGACGTCAACAGTAGAGGTCTCAGGAAGGAATGGTGAGATGGTGGAATTGGGGAAACAAAACTTGTATTTTGATTGTTGAATTTCGAAGATTGTATGTCTTTATGTATTTATATATAATTTAAAAACTTTCAAAAAATATTAACAACTCTGGCCTTTTAAAATGCCTGAGTGGAAAATGGTGGCGGCCAGGGATGGTTGGTTCCAAAGCAGCATTGGTGCTTTCCTGTCACTTTGGAATTTTTTTCATCTCAGGAGCAACTTGAGAAACCATTTCTCTGGTGTGAGAGAAATGGCCATGTGCAAGGACATTGCCAAGAGGGAGCCTGGATGTACTGATGTTTTACCATGCTTGTGGGAGGCTTCTCTCATGTCCCTGCATGGAGAACTGGAGCTGACAGAGGAAGCTCATCCGCACTCTCCCCGGAGTCAAACCTACGACCTATTGGTCTTCAGTCCTGCCAGAACAAAGGTTTAATCCATTGTACCACCGGAGATGGAATGACCCTCGACTTATCCACGGGTCAAATCAAAATCCATTATTTTGGCCCCAAACCTGCTCTTGACTTATACATGAGGTCGATCTAGACATGAGTATATATAGCATTTTCTCTCTAGGAATTTCTAGGTCATCTAGCACAACTCCATTGTTAGCTTTACTCTAAAGCAGGGCTGTCCAACTTCTACCGGACCGGGGGCCTGACTTCCGGTCACTGATCACCTGGGGGGCCTTAGGGTCTGCCTCCGCCCCGGCTCTGCCCCCTCTCCCGGCTCCACCCCCTTCCCTCCCCCGGCTCCGCCCCAAAAGGAGGAGGCAGAAGCCCCAAAAGGGAGGCAGCTGCTGCCTCCTCCTTTTGTAGTATTAACATAACTCAAAAACCACTGAACACATTGCTGCCAAATTTGGCCACAAAACATACTAATACTAACCCAAGGAGGGACCATCAGTCAAAAAATTGCTTTTCTCATTTGGGAGTTGTAGTTGCTGGGATTTATAGTTACCACACAAAGAGCATCCTGAACTCCACCAATTATGGAATGGAATCAAACTTCCCACACAAAACTCCCATAACCAAGAGAAAATACTACAAGAGTTTGATGGTATTGAGTTTTGGAGTTGTAGTTCACCCATATCCAGAGAGCACTGTGGACTCAAACAATGTTGGATCAGGACCAAACTTGGCATGAATACTCAATATGCCCAAATGTGAACACAGATGGAGTGTCACAATGCACGGACTTGACCGGCCCCTTAATCACACACACAGAGACGGACTGAAGGCTAACTACTTTATTGAGTATAAAAACAGTGGGGAAAATAGACCTTGACATTCTGGGATTTATAGTTAAAACACAATCGAAGAGCATCCTGAACTCTTGCAACAATGGAATTGAACCAAACTCTCTGGCATATTGAATTCTCATTACCAACAGAAAGTACTGAAAGGGTTTGCTTGGGAATTGACCTTGAGTTTGGAAGTTATAGTTCACCTACACCCAGAGAGCACTGTGGACTCAAACAATGATGGATCTGGACAGGAGAAGGAAGGAAGGAGTGGAAGAGAAGGATGGAAGGGAATGGAGGGAGGAAAGGGAGGAGGGAAAGTGAGAAGGAAGAAGATAAAGGGTGGCAGGAAAGGAAGAAAGGAAGGTAAAAGAGGGCAAGGAGGGAGGGAGAACAGTTGAAAGGAAGGACGAAAGGGAGGGTGGGTGGGTGGAAGGAAAGAAGGTGAAAGAGAGGGACAGAGGAAAGAAGGAAAGAGTGGAAGGAAAGGGAGGGGGGTAGAAAGAGAGAGAGAGGGAAGCGGGGGAAGGCCGGGCGATGGAGGCGAGTGTGCTGAGGGCCTGAGCGCCTCTGGGTGCACGTAAGGAGGAAGGAGCTCTGCCGAGCCACATGGAGCGCCCATGCGGCCGGGTTGCTCTTCCTGTTTGCTGCCAAGGGGGCGTGGCCCGAGAGATGTCACTCCCTCCCATTGGCCCCCTCCCTCAGGAGAAGAGGAGGCGGCCAATAGAAAGCCAAGGGGGCGGGACCAAAAATAATAATAAAAAATAATAATATTTTTAATCGAAAAATTTTTAAAAAATATTTTAAATATATATTATTTATTGCAGGAAGGTAAGGGGCCGTAGCCAAGGGGCTGGGGGGGGGGGGGTAAGCCGTGTACGGCCCCAGGGCCGCCTGTTGGACAGCCCTGCTCTAAAGCATAATTTTCTTAAACTTTTCCACTCAGGATCCCCATTGGCTGAAAAAATGTTTACATGACCCCAGGTATGTATATAAAATAGATGTAAAAACCAACATTTACTGATAATAAATCAGCATTTGCAAGTCTTGTGACACAGACTGTTTTTCCCTGTTTATTAAGTATAGCTGAAGCATCTGCAGAGTTCACTGTTAACACTGCACATTGTTACTAACAGATTCATGTAAAACAAGATCCTCTGGGTTGGTTGGACATGTAAACTAAACCACTGATTATAGAAGAAACTTAGACTTACTTGTATTGTTGGTGGTCTTTTGTACTTCTTGTTTTTGCCATGAATCTTTCTGCTAATTTTTCTAGATTGCGAGAATATTCAGTCTCTATTTCTGCCTTTTTACGGAAGAAATCCTGCAGATCTTGAAGTAGCTGCACCCTCATTTCAGTCTGCTGCTCCAGACATTTTTGTTGCTCTATTAATTGAGCTCGAATCTCTAGAAGAAGAAACACAACAAAGTTGTTACAAAAAGCTGATGAATTCATAAAGATGAAATGACCTTCTCCAGGTGGCGCAATGGGTTAAGCCCTTGTGGCAGCAGGATAGCTGACCAAAAGGTCAGTGGTTCGAATCCAGGGAGTGGGGTGACCTCCCATCTGTCAGCTCCAGCTTCTCATGCGGGGACATGAGAGAAGCCTCCCACAGGATGATAAATCATCCAGGCATCCCCTGGGCAACATCCAGACAGCCAATTCTCTCACACCAGAAGCGACTTACAGTTTCTCAAGTTGCTCCTGACACACAAAAAACCCTTCCCCCCTGAAAAATTTCTAAAAATCAAATCATCCTCATAGTTATGGCAATCTAGTTGTTAACAGGATCAAGACAAACGTATCTATCTTGAAAGAGTTCCACTCCTTATCAGCTACATCTCAAAACCATCTCAAGGTGACAGTTTCAATATCTGATGCTGACCAATTTAACTATTATACAGTGTTTTCACTTCTTGTTGGTTTTAAAAGAAAATGTAGTAAATTCATTTGAATCTAAATGTAGAAAATAAAGAATCATTTACATCATTTTTATTATTGTAATTTATAAATAGCTCATGTTACAGACTAAAAGGAAGGATAAAAATGTTAAAAGATATGGTAAGTATCTTAAGAACGGCAATTTAAGCATTCTTAAAATTGTAGGGCAAAGTTAATTTACACAATTTACACAAAGGCTAAATTAGATGTTTAAGCAGACTTAATGCTGCTGCCTCTCCACCCCCCCCCCCCAATTCGCTTTCCTACACATCAAACACAAATAACATATGACACAATGTCATTGCACAGCTCATTTCCCTGACTCACATCATTTGCAGAGGAGGTCAGGAAAACATACAGTGAAATGATATGCTGTAATCCATTTGTGTTAAGTGCTGCGAAAGAAAGATGACATGGAATTGTGGTACTTCTGTTAAAACATCCAGTTTTGCCCTGAAGTGAATGACTGCTGTATAGTAACAGTAATCTATGAATTACCCTTTTTATCTAGAATTAAAAGTAAAGACACATATTTTCCACTTTCCCTACTAGAGTTACTTGCCAGCTGGCACAAACATTTTAGCATTTGGTAACTTTTATTTCAAGCTCCTATTTCTGTTATGCCAGAGTGTTAAGTAATTCTCTGATTATGAGAGCACCTTAAGAAAACAATTCAGAGTGTTTTTGCCTTGGTTTATATTTATTTCTCCTAACTTTTCAAACACCAGTGAAACACAACAGATGTAAATTTGACAGAACAGAAACTATGATTCCAAAGTTCTAAAGATTCACATTCCTTTCACCTCATCTTTCTTTTATAACATCAATTCACGTTCTTCTACAAAGAAAAAGTATTTGGCATAACACAAAACCTAACATAACATAATATAAATATAACACAATGATGAACGAATGTAATAGTTAACTGAGAACATCTGAAATATCAACAAGAATTAAGCAGCAACAAACCAAACTCTATGTTTCTATAATGCTGTATTCCAGAAGAACAGTTGTATTAATCTACAGCAGCAAGATTTTTCAGAAAGTGGTATAGGGCTTTTAATTGCTACTAAATAGAACAAAAATTTCCAGGTAAGCCTGAAGAGGAAAGTAGTCCCATTAAGATTTTTCAGGTGGTGGGCTTTTAATTGCTACACTTTTTCAGCATAGTCCCATTAGAGCTCACTTTTTCAAAGCAACCAAGTCCAAAAGATCTACCTGCCCCCGCCCCGCGTGCTCCGCGCCGCCACGCTCGCTCCGCCACTGCGCGCTCCCGCCACTGCGCGTGCTCCTGCTGTTGTTTTCCGCCCGCACAGCGCTTCTTCCACCTGTGGGGCATTGCAGGAAGGAGAAAGCACGAGGCGGGGCATCCAGAGGGAGCGCTCCGCCCTGCCTGTCTCGCCGGCAACGGAGGCTGCACAGCTGCTTCTGGACGAGAGAGAGGCAGGGCGCTCCCTCCAGAGGCCCCGCCTCGTGCTTCCTTCTTCTTGCAATGCCCCGCAGGCGAAAGAAGCACCGCAAGAGCAGAAGACAGCAGCAGGAGCGCGCGTTCACGCAGGGTGTGCACGAGCATGGCAGGAGCGCCCCATCCGGTTGGCGAGGCCCAAAGATCACCTGGGGGAAGGCCGAAGATCTACTAGTAGCTCCCGAGCTACCTAATGAGCACCCCTGCATTAGAACAAGGGTAAGCACCTATCACAGGCTAGGTGTCTTTAGTGACCCCACAGAATCCACTCCACTTTGGGAATCCAAAGGTAGCAAAAACATGAAAATTCCCCAATAATATTTTTCAAAATATGGGGGTATCAAGGGGGCCACAAATACCTGGTCTGTTCCCATGTAGTCCAAGGCTGTACTTTACCCACACCTGGGTTAGATTCATCTTAGCAATTGCTGCATGGATGGATAGGCTTAGAAAGACTATTCGGGTATGTGTGTTTATATACCTTGTGTATATTCAAAGTCTGCATGTGCTTCACTACAGATCCCATCCATAGTTTCTCCCATTTGAATAGCATGACAAAACATAGTTCTGCAAACCAAAAATGATAGGATGGAATTCATGGGAAAGAGGGAATGTATGAACCCATGGCATGATCCCAAACTTCAAATTTGTCATTTGGACAATGTAGTACTTGAATTGAGTCACTTGAACTCATCACTTTGTAAGTGGCATATGTAACTACCAAACTGACATCTTGTGAGGACTTCCGATGAAGTAAAAGGAAATGGAGTTGAAATACAGATTCCTGAGGCATCTTGTATTACCACTGGAACATTTCTTAAAACAGTTGCTGTAACTGTGAGGTTTAAATGTTTCAGTATTATCAATATTTGAAAGCAAGCTTATGTAAATGATTTATAGAACATTTATTTATTTGGTAATAACTCTAATGCAAATGGACTGATTTCTGGTCTATTTGCGGACACAATTTAAATTGCTGGCAGCCCTAAACCAAATGAAGCCTAGTGATTTGAAGAACCATCTTTTTCACAGGAGCCTCCAAAAGTCCTCCTTCCTGCCAACCAAGAAAATGCATGAGATGGCTAGAAAGAGATCTTATTTAGTAATGAGATCTCTATTATGAAAGCCTATTGTCCAAACACTTGTCTGCTGCCACTTTTGATTGCAATTTTCAGTGTCGCTTTGCTAAGAGGCAGAGTGACATGTGCATTGAAGGAATCACATTCTTCTTGTTACTAATGGGGCTCTTTAACCGACACACATTATCAGAGCAATATGGAACTGAAGTATGAGGAAGAATGTGAATTGATCTTTATTTGTTTGGGCATTCTTCCGATTGTTAAAGATGTGCTGAAGTGATTCAACCTTAAGACCAACAGCCCTGTAAAAGAAGTTCCCTAGCAGTCCAACAGAATTGGAATGAACTGACATATGCATTCTCAAACACTCAGTAAGTACAATGTTAAGCATTGGCACTTGCATTAGTAAAACAGCTCAGAGTGTAAACCCTAAAGAGCTTTCAAATCCCAAATAAGAACAATACTTTTCAGCATAAGCGCTGATGGTTGACATTTTCACCCCTAGGTCTTTGAGTGATGAAACACCAATGAGTATACATTCATCTAAACCAGCGTTTCTCAAACTGGGGGTCAGGACACCGGGGGGGGGGAGTCGCATGGGGACGTCAGAGGGGTCACCTAAGACCGTCAGAAAACACAGTATTTTCTGTTGGTCATGGGGGTTGTGTGTGGGAAGTCTGTCCCAATTCTATCATTGGTGGGTGTGACAATCTCGGTCACCAAAATTGACTAATTGACACTCCCGGTAGACTGCCACCAACCTAATGAGTCATTAGGATTTACTTTCCAATTAAAACTCTAAAATAATGAAGTGTCTGTAGCGTTTGGCCTTACAACAACCCACCACCAAGAATGTAAACTGAGGAGACCGAAAGATGACGGAGGCTTCTTTCAACGTTAAAACGAAAAGTATTTATTAACTACAAACGAGGCTATTAAATAGGCACAGATCATATTGGTTCTACTGAGAGGCAACTGCCGTACGGTTACAGCAATGATAAACTAAGATTAGCGTGATGGTTGCAAGATTTACTATATATGTGCTAGAGCGTAGAGGTTACTTAATTAAAAGGCTATTAAATCTTCTTGAGATGTTTCGTTCAGTTCCACAGACAGTACTAGGACTTGTCTCCCAACTCCCAACTAATAGTTCCACTAGATGGTTGTTGTACTAAACTTCTGGAACATCTAATCACCTAGATTGTTCTCTGAGTCTGGCTACTCCTGGGTTACTCGTAACCCACACAGTCTAAGAGTCCAACTACCTGTCACTCTATCTCCAGAGATGACCAGGTAAACCCAACTGCCTATCACAAGAACAGTCCTAATTGGCACTCTTCCACAAGCATTCACACTAGAATGACTACTGGCCCTAAGGGCGGTCAGAACTGCGCCGTGACTCCCACTAGTCCAGCCTATTCCTACGTGGTGAATTGCTTAGGACAGACTGTCAGTCTCTCTTGCCAAGGCTCTGGTGATACTCCCCCAGAAACCTTGCTCAAGACTGCCTCAGGCTTAGATGCTGAATCTACAGCCTGACTCCAAACAGCAGAGGCTGGAGATGTGCGTCTGCACAGCCTCGCTCCAAACTCCAGACTGAAACATTCTCTGACAGGACTTCTACTCTGTCAGCTCCAACTCTTCCCCTTCTACTCTAGCCAATCACAGCCTCTACACTGTAGCTAGGCACAAGCCTGCAAGGCCACGCCCCCTTGCTCTGGCTTCCCTTCCCTTAATGGTTGCTGGCTGCAGCCACCTCTCCAAGATGGATGCCAGCACGACCAAAACAGGATTTCTAAACCCCTTCTAAGCAGGCCTCGGCCCTGCTTAAGGCAGGTGAGTCCTTATAGTGGGGTTCAGAATGCTCTGTTTGTAGGTGAACTATAAATCCCAGCAACTACAACTCCCAAATGTCAAGGTCTATTCCCCTCCAATTCCATCAGTGTTCACATTTGGGCATATTGAGTGTTCGTGCCAGGTTTGGTCTAGACCCATCATTGTTTGAGGCTGTAGTGGTCTCTAGATGTAGGTGAACTACACTCCCAAACTCAAGGTCAACACCCACGAAACCCAGTATTTTGTCTTAGTCATGGGAGTACTGTGTGCCAAGTTTGGTTCAATTCCATCATTGGTGGAATTCAGAATACTCTTTGATTGTAGATGAACTATAAAGCCCAGCAATTACAACTCTCAAATGTCAAGGTCTATTTAACCCAAATTCCACCAGTGTTCACATTTGAGCATATTGAGTATTCATGCCAAGTTTGGTCCAGATTCATCATTGTTTGAGTTCATAGGGCTCTCTGGATGTAGGTGAACTAAAACTCTAAAACTCAAGGTCAACGCCCACCAAACCCTTCCAGTATTTTCCGTTCATCATGAGAGTTTTTTGTGCCAAGTTTTGATTCAATTCCATCACTGGTGGAGTTCAGAATGCTCTTTGATTGTAGGTGAACTATAAATCCCAGCAACTACAACTACCAAATGACAAAATCAATTCCCCACAACCCCACCAGTATTCAAATTTGGGTGTATTGGGTATTTGTGCCAAATTTGTTCAAGTGAATGAAGGTACATCTTGCATGACAAATATTTACATTACGGTTCATAACAGTAGCAAAATTACAGTTCTGAAGTAGCAACAAAAATAATTGTATGGTTGGGGTCACCACAACATGAGGAACTGTATTAAAGGGTTGTGGAATTAGGTAGGCTGAGAACCACTGGTCTAACCTGTGTCTGGAGGAAAAAAAACAATTCCTGTCTACTTGCACCTAGGCTGGGCAGCATGTTCTGGTCCTTGTGCATGTGGACCTGTCAGCCTGCCTTAAAACAGGTTTGTATGACTTCTGTACATTTTAAATTGAAGGGTGTTCTGGTTTATCTTTGTTTTCAAAATCAATTCTATCTCCTGCAACTTGCCAGGATTTTAGTCAGGGAACTCTGGCTGTTATTTGCTCAGCAGGTGCTGAAGAAATTGTTCACAACTTGCAGAAGAGCTGCAAGAGGACATTCTTATGGGAGAACTGAAATTTGTTTTCAGAGGGAGAGATTTAAATTACAATTTTTATAGATTCACAGTTTTATTCTCACTGCTTGCAGGTGCCTTCGTTTTCCTGAAAAAAAATACATGCAGTGGAACCAGGCTTGTTAAACTATTTTACAATTGTTTATCTCACAAGTTGCTGCATTTCCAAAAGTTGCTGAAATAACAAAAACAAATTACTGTGCCCTGTTATTACCAGAAGCAAACAGCAAATTACTTCTGATTGCTTTGCAGCTTTTAGGGACCAGGATTATGTTTAACTCCAGCAGGACAACTATAGTCCCATCAACCAGTCTGCTTACTAGCAAGTAAAACCCTTTGGGGATCCTCATTTTTTTAATATGTTGAACACAAGAACAACTTGCAGTGTATGCCTTTTCACATAATAATTACAGTGCATTGCAACAAAGAGCCAATCCTCATGACCCATTTGGGGGCATATAACCAGAGTCTGAACTAATTATCCAAGTGCTGCACAAAACACCCTGCTCCCAATTTGCTGTGTAGTTCCAAATAACCTTTCAGGAACTTTTGAAAGTGCAGAGACATATGGCAGCTAGGTCAGGCCCCTTTTGGTGCACTTTGAAATTACGCCCCCAAACCAATCTCTACCGCACCCCCCCTTCCTTCTTTCCGCCTGCCTCTCCTCACTCACCGAGGGGCAGGATGCCTCCCAGCTGGCGCATGCGGGCCCAGCTCCCGCCTTCGGTGCAGCAGCTGCCCAGGATGCTGAGGTCGAGGGTGCAGCGGGGCCTAGGGGCGCTGGCCAGGACCCTCAGCAGCGGTGCAAGCCCCCCGCGCTGCTGGAAGCGGGCGATGCCGCCAGCCTCCTTGATGTGCTGCATGCAGAGGGCCAGCAAGGCCTCGCCCAGGCCCGGCTCAGCGCCCTTGTCCAGCTGGGCCAGGCAGGAGCCCAGGGAGCCACTTCCAGGCCACTTCCCGGCCCCTGGGCCTTTCGGAGCCAGCACCCAGGAACATTGGGGAAGGAGGCAGAGGTGTTCGTGCCCTCCTGCCGCGCGCGCATGCCCGGCAGCGGCCCCAGGGGCGGGGCTTCCCTCTGCCTCCTCCTCGCCACGCCCTCCTTCCTTGAGTCAAGGAAGGATGAGGAGAGATGAGGCATAGGAAGCCCCACCCCCGGGCCCGCCGCCGGGCATGCGCATGCGGCAGGAGGGCGTGAGCGCCTCTGCCTACTCTGCCATGTTCCTGGGTGCTGCGCATGCCCGGCAGCGGCCCCGGGGGCTTCCCTTCCTTCCTCCTCCCGAGGAGGAGTAGAAAGGAAGGGAAGCCCCCGGGGCCGCTGCCGGGCATGCGCGGCACCCAGGACCATTGGAGAAGGAGACATAGGCGCTCGTACCCTCCTGCCACACACGCAAGCCCGGCAGCAGCCCCGGGGGCGGGGCTTCCCAGTGCTTCATCCTCCTCGAGCCCTCCTTCCTTGACTCAAGGAAGGAGGGCGCGGCGAGGAGGCGGCGGAGGGAAGCACCGCCCCCGGGGCCGCTGCCAGGCATGGGCGTGCGGCAGGAAGGCGCAAGCGCCTCTGCCTCCTTCCCAAATGTTTCTGGGTGCCGTGCATGCCCGGCAGCGGCCCCGGGGGCTTCCCACCACCTCCTCCTCCTCGCGCCCTCCTTCCTTAACAAGGGGTGGGGGTGATGGCGAGCGGGGGCGCCATTCCCTCCTCCCCTGCCCCCCTCGCAACACTCTCCCCTTGCCCTCTCCCAAGAGAGAGAGAGAGTGAGTCATCATGCCGCACTTTGCGGTTTTGTATCAACATTTTTTTTGGTCTGTGAATTGCGCCCCCCTCGGCTTACACCCCTAGGCCATGGCCTAGGGTGGCCTTATGGATAACCCGGGCCTGACCTAGGTCAGCCACAGCAAATTCAGACTGCTAACTTAACATATGCACAAGTTAATTTGATTACCTTTTGCCTCAAATACTTTTGATATCTTATAGTCATATAAAAATCCCCTTTTAAAAATAAATGTGAGGATTAAATTCTGTCACATTCATAATAAATAGGTCACAAGCTTCACCGCAGTGCTGGAAACACAAATGTTTCACCTGGAAAAAGAACAGTGGCCTACATTTTCACTTAAATACCTGTTGTCATTTTGGTTTTGTACCGAACTGTATACACAAGGAAAAGGAATTGCTATAAGTGAATTAATTTAGATCAAATCTGATATAATAGTAATTGGGATGTCAAAAGTGAGGGTAAAAATCTGTGAATAGAAGGTCTCCGGTAGTTCAAACGTCTGTTCATCTCTAAATCTATTACATATCCTAAACCTAAGAAGAATCATATGGCTCCCTAAATATTGTCAGGATGCAACTCCAGGAGCCAAGCCACCAAACCCATGATGCTGGGAGTTGTGGCTCAAACATATCTGGAGGATAACGTGATTCTAGAGTAGGGGTGCTCACACTTTTTCAGGTTGTGAGCTACTTATAAAACAACCAAGTCAAAATGATCTACCTACCCACTACAAAAATGTGAACCATATAACACAGTATCTGCTTTGAACTGGGTTTTCTGAGTCCACACTGCCATATAATCTGATTCAAAGCAGATAACATGGGATTTTATTCAATTGTGTGGAAAGGACCTCAGATCCTATTTTACAGTTGACACACACTGGACAAATTGACTGAGCCTTCCTCCCGCCCTGCCTGTGATCTACCAGGATGCCCTACGCGATCTAACAGTAGATCACGATCTACCTAATGAGCACCCCTGTTCTAGAGGGTAACGTGATACCCACCCTTGCCTGAATCTTCAGGCTGCAGCTAGCTGTGGTACACTCCACAGTCACCTGAACCAGCAGTCTTTCCAATTTGATCTGAACCTTGCAACTACCATGAACCCAAGAAATATTAGAAACAAAAAGCTATATATTTATTGGGTTTGCATAAGTATTATTGGTGATTCTCTCACTATGAACAGATGGTTATTTGAATACATAGTTTGATAATAATTCGCACAAATATTGTATATAGAATTATTTCTGTCTCTTTATTGTTGCACTAGCTGTACCCGCCACACGTTGCTGTGGTCAACCTTCCCTCCCTCCTTCTCTTTCTTTCTTTCTTTCTTTCTTTCTTTCTCTCCTTCCTTCCTTCTCTTCCCTTCCTTCCCCCCTTTTATTTCCCTTCCTCTTTTCCCCCTTTCTTCCTTTCTCTATGTATTCTTGGACTGCAATTCCCAGCAGTCCTCCTGATCGATCTACCAACCTACCTATCTCTATCTAATCTATTTATCTGGAGGATTGCTGGGAGTTGCAGTCCAGGAATAGGAAATTGGAAATATGCAGGGACTGGGATACTCTCAAAGAAATCCAAGGAGAAGAACGCTTGCATCTTGGAAGCAGTGCATTTGGATCATCCTCCTCTCCTAAAGGGCCTGGTCTAGGGGATGCTGGGAGCTGTAGTCTGGAAGAATGTGTAGATATGCTATTGTGTGTTTTGTTTGCCAGGGGGAGTCGTTTTTGCACATGCGCTTTATGGTCTTTTTACTTTTTTGGTTTTTTAAGTCTCTTCCACTATGTTTTTCAGTGGTTTATGAGGGATGGTCACTTGTTGGCCTGAGAGGTGTATTGTGTCCAAATTTGGTGTCAATTCGTCAAGTGATTTTTGAGTTATGTTAATCCCACAAACGAACATTACATTTTTATTTATATAGATTTTTATTTATTTTTATTTATATTTATTTATATAGATTTTTATTTATTTATATTGTTATTTATATAGACATACAAACACACCATCTTTCTAGGTCACTTCACTCATCTGATGACACTAATTAACTTCTTGCCAAAATAAATGAGTTTTGCTCAGAATATCCACAGCATTCGTTCTTTTTGTTGTTAGAGATTAATACAAACTCTCTTTACCATGAAGAGATTTTGCATCAGTTATCAACTGGATCCTAGCAGACAAACTCCTAGCTGCTGCTTTAACTGTTTTAAGATGCTACTCACTAAGACACAATGAAGAGTGTCAAAATACTTCCTGTAGGTGCAAGACCTTTTGTTTTTTGTTCTTAGCTATTCATAATCACGGCCGATAGTCATTTGGCTGCCTACACTGGTAGACATCTGAATGGATGGCACTTTGCCTGTCACATTTTGGTAGATCTCAGACATCACAGTGGCAATGCTGAGTAAGATTTTGAGAACCACTTCTTCTGCAGAAACAGGCCATCTGTGCCAGCAATTAAATGCTGGCACTACATCTGTACTTCATGTTGATTACACAGCAAAGTCTGTTTTCTGCTCTCTGGCTGGAGAGGTCTGGGAATTTGAGGTCAAATGAAGGAACAGAACAATGTCTTCTCTTAAATCAATCCTCTGTATCTGATTTGCAAGCATCACTACCTGAAGGAAGCAGAGATGTCTGCTAATACCCTATCATATTTAACTGTTATTTTTGAGTTTTAGGAGGTAAGATGACTATTATAAGTAGCTTTTGGATATAAGAATATAACTGATTGCTTCTGGAAAGGCAAATAATGGCACACGGAGAACCCAATATGACCATTACTCCAATTATGGATATCAAACTCCATCCTACACCCACAAACACATTGTTGTTTCAGTTGGCACTACAGTCAATGCAAGTCAAATCTATATATATAAAGGAGGACCCGTCATCGAACGACTGCCATAGACAGAGAAACCATCCAAGGCAGAGACACCAAACTTGGCAACAAAAATAGGCCTCAGGCAAGGAAGGTTTTTAGCAAAGAAACTCCCCCCCCCAAACCTAGAAGGCCCCCAAAACAACGATACAAAAAAACCTACATTTCCCAGCGTCCTCCGCAGCTGCCAGCGAATCCCATTGGCCAACATCAGCCCACACAAAATGCCGGGAGGTTGAGTTCCCATAGTAATGGTGGGCGGAGCCAGCCAAGGCTAGGTTAGAATGCTGAGTGAATTGAATTTAGTCAGTTGGTGTTTGTGGGTTAAACTGTCAAGACCAAGCTCTAGGAGGGAGCAGGTTCTTAGTGGCAGTCGGAGTTTGGAACTGTAGTTCTGATAAATTGTGCTTTACAAACACCACACCCACAACATGACAGCCACACAACTCGCGATGCCTACCTCTACAGACCCACAACACAAGACACACAACACACACAACGCATACATACCACTGCTAAACAGAAACCTACACAGTACAACCAACTAACACACCCCACCTACACACCGTACATCCACGCCACACTACCACTGTACACTCACAACAACAAACTACACCCACAACACCACAAACTCTTCTCCAAGTACCATCCCACCCACACACCACCAATTCTCCACTTTACAAACACCACACCCACAACATGACAGCCACACAACTCACGATGCCTACCTCTACAGACCCACAACACAACTCACACACAACACACACAACGCACACATACCACTGCTAAACAGAAACCAGCACAGTACAACCAACTAACACACCCCACATACACACCGTACATCCACACCACACTACCACTGTACACTCACAACAACAAACTACACACTCAACACCAAACTCTTCTCCAAGCACCATCCCACCCACACACCACCAATCCTCCACTTTACAAACACCACACCCACAACATGACAGCCACACAACTCATGATGCTTACCTCTACAGACCCACAACACAACTCACACACAACACACACAACGCATACATACCACTGCTAAACAGAAACCTACACAGTACAACCAACTAACACAGGAGGACATAACAACTACCAGGAGGACATAACACTAACACAAATAGGGCACCAGGGACACAGGCACCACTGACAAACACATAGCCTACCGCCGGAATAACACAAACTTGCAAAACCCACAAAAAAAACCAATCCTGCAACACAAAAACCCACCCCAACCAAAATTCACAACAAACACCACTGGCAAAAGCAACACCCCCTCCACATCACAACCAGCGCACAGCCAGACTGAGACAACTATGTCACCACAACACACACAAAATACACCCCACAAATACCTGACAACTTCCCCAACACAAAACCCAGGACTGCACTCACTACTCACCACCACACACACCTCCAAATACACACACATCCCAGGCACAATACTCCAGCAATTCCTACCCACACAACACAACACAACTTTCTATCACAACCCATCCCCCCAACCTACCAACACCTACCACCACCACAAACAAAAACCAACTCCACCTATACTCCAACCACAACACAACACTGCACTGATACTCTACAAACACACACAAACACCCAAAATATCCCACCCACACAAGCATCAACCTCTACATCAACACAGCAGACGGAAAGACAAAAAACATTGTATATCCACAAGCTCTACAGAACGCCAGCAACACCACATACCGACAACTCCACAGGACTTCAACATCCCACCCACCAGAACAACCCACAACGACACAGCCATGACCCCACCAAGACCATAAGTAACATCAATTCCAACCCTTACATACTCAGACTTTCTCGCATCTCCTAAATAGGGCACAGCAACGCGTGCCGGGTACAGCTAGTATAACATAAATGCATATCGAGGAATGTTCAGAGCCAATTATTATTGTCATATTGAAATAAATATTGAGTAATCAAAAATAGGAAATGGGGATTTTATTTATTATTAACAATAATGGGGAAATGTTTAATAAATATAATAATGAATTGATTTTAAATGTAACAGATTTGCATATATGTAAATTTTATTAACCCACTCAACATCAAAAACAAACTGAAAAGGTGTGTGTCCCTTGAGCATGTGATCAACCTGACAAGTAGCCCCAAACCCTGCAGCATTTGCCCAACCCTAATGTAATGTCATTGTAGGCTTTTGTCATCACTTCAAAGGTCAAAAAGATCAAAAGCATTGCTAAAACTTGAAAGGAAATCCTTAAAACACAAAAGAATGAATATAAGCAGCGACCTTGAGGAAACATGTACCAATAGCTAACTCAGATGAATTACAAGTGATGGCTAGAAAACGTTTGAAGAGCTGCCAGAACGAACTTTTCAGTCATGTGATGTTTTAGAATTAATATCTATACTTTACCCTCCTCTCCTCCTGAGCTCGGAGAGTTCTAAAAGTGGGAAAGAAAAGGACTTCAATAACTGTCCTTCAAGTGACTTTTTCTTTCTATAGCACTGCTGGAAATACCAAGTGCCTAAACATCTTTTGACAAGATCATTTTGGAGGGTAATCTTCTGTTACTGCTCCAACTGTGTGCTGAAAGATTTATTTACATCTATTAAAATATTCAACTTTTTTTTGCTACTGGTTCTATTCTCTCTAAAAGAAAGGTTGTAAATCCTCTGTATTTAAGGCATACTGCCAAAGACAATTGAAATAAAAGGGGTAAATAATGGAAGACCAGATACAACTCCAGTGTATAAAGCAATCTCAATGACAGAGCAATAACACCTGGTTTAAAATAATAGAGGGGGAATACACAAATCTTTAAATTAATACATCTTAGCCAAAATTTGCTCAACTTTCCAAAGTGTTTTAGCATCCAAATTTTGTTTTACATCAGTAAGTAAGTCTGCAGTGCTGAGGAAAGATTGGGTTATTAGACCACAAGTTTAAAACACAACCTATAGATCCAGCTTCAAATCAATGTGTTAAGATTAGGACCCCAATAAATACTGGATGCCATAGGCTATTTTTCAGGAAAAAATAACTTTCAGTATTCTTTACCTTTAAAAACCTATGAGATTAATGTGGTAGGGTGGCCATAGGTCGGCAGGCAACTCGAAGGCACAGGCACACACACTAAGTATACAATATTACACAAGCTTAACTGGCAGGGAGTTTCATTCGGATCTGTAACTCTAAATGAAGCCAAAGGGTATGTGAGAAGACAGAACAATATTGCCAATATTGCCTCCATTTAGTCCTGCTATAGATTCTGGATGGAAGCCAAAGAGCCTGTATGAATCGAACGCACTTTTCATTGCATAATTACATCACATGTTGTTCATAAGAGTTCCCCTGCTCTCCGGAGTAATTTTGCAGGAGCAGGCTGTAGCAGAAAGAAGGACAGAGAAAATCCACTTGCATTTTTCTGGATTCAACCTTTTGTCTTTGCCTCTCCAAAAGAGGACAAAGCAACATGCAGGCACACTGCCAACCTGACATTATACATCTGCCACAATGAAGCTAGCATTCGAAACATAATGCTGTTATAATCAGATTTCTTATTTCTAAGCTCAGCAAGTATGTTTGAAGTGCTGACCTTGTTGCAAAGTACAACACTGTCTTAAAGAGTTGCCTCATGGAACTGCATGAGCGTACAAAACAAAGAATCAGTCATTTCTGAAAGTCTGTGTTCTCCCTTTTCAGTATCAGTCTACTCTGGTAGGAGACAGAAAATAAAACACAGGCAAATGAGAATCCTTTCACAATCCTTGGCATTCTGAGGTGTTGTTTGACAGGAGAGAAACAGATTTCTCCTGCTCATGATGACGGACTGTTTGTATACAAGAAACTGAAGGAGAAAAGGAGGCAGGCGATATGAAAGAGCTCTAATACACCGTCTGCATCCCTTCATTCATCTCTTGTACACATATGCAGTGGGTTGGAACAATTATTTGCAAACATTTTCTTTTGCCTCTAAGTCCATGCTTTTCCTTGGCAAAGCATGGGCACAGTCTAAATCAGCGTTTCTCAACCTGAGGGTCGGGACTCCTGTGGGGGTCAAGAGGGGGTGTCAGAGGGGTCACCAAAAACCATCAGAAACAGTATTTTCTGTTGGTCATGGGGGGTTCTGTGTGGAAAGTTTGGCCCAATTCTATCGTTGGTGTGGTTCAGAATGCTATCTGATTCTGGGTGAACTATAAATCCCAGCAACTACAACTCCCAAATGACAAAATCAATCCACCCCCAGTATTGAAATTTGGGTGTATTGGATATTTATTTATTTATTTCCAATATTTCAACTCTGCCCTTCTCAACCCGAGGGGGGGCTCAGAGCGGTTTACACTGGCAACAATTCAATACTACAATGTACAAACAAATATAACAGTAATTTAAAACGATAAATAAAACAGTACGTTAAAAACAATTTAAAACATTATTATCAAACCATATAGCCATTTCCAGTTCAGTTCAACATCCAAAGTGCTGTCATGCCTGCTGTCCAAAAGCCTGGTTCCAAAATCATGATTTCAGTTTCTTCCTAAAAGAAAGGAGGAATGACGGCAACCTAATTCGTGCCAAATTTGTGTCAAATTTGGTCCAGTAAATGAAAATATATCCTACATATCATTCTGCATTTATTCATTCATATATTTATGGATGGAATTTGTGTATTGACTCTAAAGCCAGCAGGAGCCCCAGGCAATGCACTAGTGGGTCTCATAGTCCTTACTTTCAGATAATCAATCCTCACGGAAATGGGAAAAACAATATTTGAACGCACAGAACTGTACCAGACATTTCAAATCTAATGATATTCCTTAGTGCTATCTTGGCCTATTTAGTTTGAAACAGAATGCTGTGGGCCCTGAGGAAGAGAAAAAGGCAAGCACAGCTCCACCATGCCTTGGTCCCAGCAGCCGATGAAAGGCCCTACCTTCATTCAAACTGCCACTTTTATGTTCATTGAGGAGGCAAAAAAAAAAGGCAAGTCCTGCTACATTGTGTCTCCACCTCCTGCTACAATTACTGAGGGAATGAAGAGCAGGCAATATCTGTTGGACTTCATTCTCCCTCATACTACTAGTCCTCTTTTCCTTGTGTATCTTCTTGTCTTTCCGATGCAGACTATCCCACTATTCCAATTCTTGGCTTTAAAATGTACAAAATCACAGAGAAATGCTTACAGCCCAACTAATAAGATCATTACACAACAAATGCACACCCTCTGATTTAACAGGGACCCATTTGTTCAGTTGCTTTTAAAATGTCCCAGTTTTTTTCCTAAGTCAATATAAAACTGAAGGAATTAAACATTAACAGAAGTACATTTAAACTTAATTGTTGAAAATGCATTATATATATTTGTTTCAAAAAGCAATAACCATCAAGCTCTGTATGCTGAATAATCTCATTCTTCCTTGAAAGGTTTCTGTTTTGAGCTTTGTATGAAAGGAAGTCGCTGCCAAAGACATAGTAACCTCACCAATCTCCAGAGTTGGAACAATCATCAAAGCAGGGTCCAAAGCAGGGGAACTTCACATGCCAGTTTTCCGTTCCCCACATTTTGCCAAGCCATGCCCCACACATATGTGGCATTATATCTCCTGCTGTCTTCATCCATCATAGACATTGCTAGTTAGATATAATAGTCACAACAATATTATGTGAACAGACATTTGACAAATCGTTTCAGGTCTACTACCCACTCTCATAAACTAAATCTTGATCTTTCTTAACAATCAAGTTCACATCCTGAATCCATCCTTGAAGTGATTTTGATGTTTTCTGTATTTGAATAGTCCAGATAGATAAGCAGAATCTTCCCAGAAGGTCCAATCAAATCCCTCTCATACCCAATTGATGTTTTTGATATATTTTGTGGTGCAGGATCCATTTCAGGAAACTCAAATTATCATATATTATTGCAAGCTTACCCAGCTAAAATTCTCTTATTTGAACACTAAAAATAAAACATGCCTCTTAAGATCCAAATTATCCAAGTGAGCATGCACTAAGCATTTACAATATATTCCAATGTTGAAGTCAGAGGTAAGAGATGGGGAAAGGATTGGAATATACTAGTGTCTTGCTAAAATTAGTCAGCTTCTCCTCTTAACAACAGTGATTTTCAAGTTAATAACTCTTTAGAAGCATTGACTCAAAAAATAACCCAGCCCAATAACTCGGAGGTAATGTAATGTGGATGCTTTATTCAATCAGTGCTCTGAAAACCTATAAACTTATACAATATTTAACACAAGTGCTTTAATAAGACCTATTTCCACTACATCTCTGACATTTCCTCTCTTGATGATTCGGTGTTAGTAGTGCCCCTTCCTTCTGTCTTTAGTCAATTACTGCTTAAAAATAAGCAATGAAAATTACAAGAGGGGCAGAAGTCCCCAAACAATTTAATAAATATTAAGATACCAAAGCCTGAAGTAACTTTGAGATCTTCTACTGCAACACAAATTAAAATTTGATTAGAACAAAATAATAAGCAACACAGCATGGGTATAAAAACCAAGTATGTTTGAAATGCATGACAGTCAAATGCTAAAGTCTCAAAGCTGAGGCCCTGTCAAAACTGTTTGTGAGACTAAACGTTAAATTCTTATCTAGGGTTGATATTCAAGTGTTATTATCAACACTTGAATATCAACCCTGGATAAGATGTTTTTATTCAATGTAGACAGCTTTTATTCAACAGTCAGCAATATTAAAGCTCTTGGAATAATCAGCAACCTATGCATTTATTTAGAAATACACTATTATACAAACAATAAAACAAGATGAAGGCAGAAAAACTCCATGTGAATACTGAACACATTGAAACTGGGCAATTCCATATCTGCTGGGCAATTTCTGACATCTATGTCTTTACTGTTTCGCAGCAGCGTATTTTACCCAGCGTACCAGCTGCTCAAAGTCCAAATGCAATAGACTAACAGACAAGAGTAAACGTGAACTGAAAACTCTACTCTTTACTCAGCAGAGATGAAACATAAACTTGCAATGTTGCATACAAAAAACAAGCAGTGCAACAAACTTACATAGTATTTGTAAGAAATATAAAATAAGGCATCTTCATCTTACATCAAATGAGAGAGCTAAAATAAACCTTGAGTAAATGGCTATTCCACCAAGACTTGTAGCATAGTTATCCTAAAAAAAAACTCTCCAGAAGCTTTCCAGGATCTCTCCTTCTGCATAATCTGCTGGGACTGTATTCTAAACACTCATACAGATATAGCCCCTTGGGTGTGGTCCAAGCTTGCTGGTTGACCTACATCAGGGCTGTCCAACTGCCGGCCCTGCAGGTGTTTTGGACTTCAAATCCCAGAAATCCTAACAGCTGGTAAACTGGCTAGGATTTCTGGGAGTTGAAGTCCAAAACACCTGAGGGGCGGCAGTTGGACAGCCCTGACTTACATTACCAGCTGTAAATGGTAATTACCATTATAAGGTTTTTTTTCCAACACACACACACGGTCCAAGTATGATGATCCTCCAAGTTTATTAACGGTGTCACTTGGTCCTGATATAACTTAGCACAACATTTAGCACTAGTATGAAACAATATTCATTTATATATACATGCATCTCTTTCTAATTAACGCCAAACATACAAATAGGCAAGCAATTAGGTCAGTGGGCACAAGACATTTGGGAATTTCTAGAATTCCTCAGTGAGCAAAGTCAGTGGCCATAAGGCTGGGGACTACAGAACAAAAAGGTAACATTCCTAAACTCTGTTGCAGTTAATTACTATTACAATATACTCATCTTTAGTAAAATTAGAGCACTGTTACAAGGACAGATCTTTGTCTATCATTTAGCTTACAATTTGTTATTTTCATGTGATGCTTTTTCTGTCTTACATGGGCATTGCTATTTCTGTGGGGAAAAGCAATCATAAATTGGTGTAACTATTTCTTTAATTAGAATTGTACATTTGCTTTAAAAATGTAAGTATATATCGCAGATCTGTAAAACTGCAGGTTTGAAATAACTGCCCTAATTACAACAGCCCATATTGCTTATCTGAGGATATCAACTATCCCCACAATATCAACAGTTAAGAGTGAGGCACATGATTTTTTTTAAAAAAAAAACCTTAATGCTCTGAAAAGAACAAACCAAAGCTATCCATCCACCAACTAATGTCAAGGGATAAAACTCTTGGAAAGAGGCAGTCATTTTAGCACTAGAAACCTAAAGTGCTTATAAACCTGTCATCACTTCTAGACATTTTTTTGATCTCTTCCATCTGCATTTTTAGCAGAATGATTTGTTTACAGCATGAAGGAAACCATGTCCTTGTTTTTCGAGCTGTCATTCACTCTGTGTTTAATCATTCCAAAGTGCTCTGCCATATCTCAGGCACTCACCCTGAGTATTTATTTGCACTTCTTCCTTTTACGTGTGCAAGGGAGAGACAATCTAACAGCTGCTAAGTTAGAATGCCAAATTTATTCTTCCTTGCTGGCTGCAATTCACCCACAGTCAACTCTCATTTGGATTATCATAAGAGTGATTTGCTTCTGCACTGTACTTATTTCAAATGCCACAAAGCATTAACTGACATCTGTCACACAACGCTACTGAGACTTTAAAAATGGTCCTTTAAATTAAGGACCATTTGGCAAATCTAGTGCCCCCAGACACCCAAACCTCCCTCTATTGTAGTATGCAACAAAAGGGCTATCAACATTCAGGTTAAATGTAAAGTTCTTGAACCAAAAGAGACTAAGAACAACAAAGAAATATAAGGTTTCATCAAAAGAGAGCAAAGTCTAACAGAACAGAAAAAACACACAATAGTCATCCATTCTTATAATAAAAACACAATTTTTGGCACATAAAAGCAGGTTGTGGCTTCTATTGCTAGCATAATAAACTATGGAGATGCAGTTGTTGTTACTTAAGGTTTATTAGCTTGGGTATCCCGGCATTGCCCAGGTTATATGAAAAAGTCATTTTTTAAATTTTACAAAATGCATAAGGTTGTGGATGAACTACAACTCACATCATGCCAGGTTAACCCCCTGAAACTCCATCAGTACTTAAAAGTTTGTCATGTTGGACAAATTTGCTCCAGATGCATCATTGGTGGGGTTAAGTGTGATCTCAGGATAAACTACAGCTCCCACCATGGTGGGTCAGTTCCCTCAAATCCCTCCAGTAGGTTCAGTTGGTCATAGGGGTCCTGAGTGCTCTTTGATTGCAGGTGAACTATACATCCCTCTACCTACAATGGCTATAAATCAAGGTGAATTCCCCTCAAACCTCTCCATATTTCTCTTTGGCCACGGGGGTTCTGTGTGCCAAATGTGGCCAGGTTCACAGTGGGGTCACAGTGCACTGACTTGACGGAGGGTTAACTACAACTTCCATCATGTGGAGTCAACCCCTCCAAACCTCTCCAGTATGATTAGTTGCTGATTAGTTCTGCTCTGTTTGTTGTGTAAAGTTGAAAAAAGTAGGAAAGGGTTAAGGAAGAGGCAGTGGGCAGAGTCATGCAAATTCCACACCAACAAAGAGAGTAAGAAACACTGGAATGTCTGTGGAGGAGGAAACATGTAAAATCTAGGTTGAAATTGTCCCTGAATGAAAGCATTCTTTGGGTGGTGGGCAGTACAGTGTTTGGGGAGGACACTGACAGGGGTTGGGCTACATGTTCATGGTGCATGCTACGGTATAACCTGAAATGTCATTGGAGGGAGGACTTTTGGTGGCTCCTCAGCACTGTGAGTTAAAGCTGTTTGTGGAAGTGGGCATCCCAGCCACATACACACATACACATTTTTACTTTTATTAGTTAAGGTATATAATATAGATATTCTCAATGTTCAATGACATTATCAGATAAACTTTCAAAATGTTGTTGAGCTACATGGCAGTGGAAACGGAAATAATGGAATGCTGCTGATTCAGGTTGAGTATCCCTTATCTGAAATGATTGGGATCAGAAGCATTTTGAATTATTTGAGTTACTGATGTTAGAATACCTGCACTTTGACATATATTCATAATGAAATATCTTTGAGATGTGACCCAAGTCCAAGTGCCAGAGTCGCAAGCTTTTCATATGTACTGTATACACATTGCCTAAAGGTAATTTAATGCAGTATTTAAATATTTTTGCACTAAAACAAAGTTTGTGTACACTGAATCATCAGAAAGTAAAAGTGTTACTATCTCAGTCACCCATGTGGACAATTTTGGATTTTGGAGTATTTTAGTTTTTGGCATTCCAGATAAGAAAACTTCAACTGCACTCTTACAACTGGGGGAGCAATAACAAAATAGAAGTGCCATTTAATGGGCTCATTCGTTTTGCTGACAGACCCTGGTAAGCTTACTAAACACTAGGACCATGTCTAAAGAAGGGGTGGGCAGTAGAAATGTTTTCCATCCCAAGTGCAATATTGATTTATAAGTCTGGGTTTATATAAATCATTGTTAGACCTGATGAAAGCAGGCCCATTGAATCCATTGGATTGGCCTGTACAGTGGAACCTCTACTTAAGAGCATCCCAACTTGAGTGTTTTGAGTTAAGATATGTTGCTTGGTCCAGGTTTTGCTTTATCACAAGAGCAGCATTTTGAGTTAAGGGCTAGTGTGAGTGGGAACATCAAAGAGTACAGGGCTTTAGGGCTTCAAGAGAGCAGCCTCCATGCCTCATGCTCTTGTCTGCTATAGGAGGTTGCAGGTCACTTTGCTCTTGTCTGCTTTGATGTCCTTTGGGCTATTGATTTTGTGTGGTTTTTATTCCTGGTATGTTGGACTGGAACAGATTAATAGCACCACAGTGGGAAAATTCACTTTGAGATAAGAGCATTTTGAGTTAAGAGCTCAGTGACAAAACAAATTAAACTTTTAAGTCAAGATATCACCGTATATTGATTCACCATTCAACCACTGATTCAATGAGTCTATTCTAGCTGTACTCCAGCTAGGAATTTTGTGAAATTCCTTTGTCCAGATTCTAGAAAGACCTGGGTGTAAACAATCTAAAGGTACCAGATCTGATCTTGGAAGTTAAGTAGGGTCATCCCAAGTTAGTACTTGGATGGGAGACCACCACTGAATATCAAGTGCTGTAGGCTATATTTCAGAGAAATAAAGTAGGGTCATCCCAAGTTAGTACTTGGATGGGAGACCACCACTGAATATCAAGTGCTGTAGGCTATATTTCAGATTAAGGCAATGGCAAGACCCACCTCTGAATGTTCCTTGCCTAAGAGAGCCCTATGAAATTCATGAGATCACCGTAAGTCAATAGGTGATTTAAAGGTTCATAAAAACACACTAGCATCAACTGTCAAGCAACACACTGCCTAGCACCAACAAAGATATTCTTATTCTTCAACGCTTTTGATGCATTGTTCTCCTATAACAAATTGGTTGCTGTATTTAATTTATGTATTGTCTCGTTTTTTATAAACCACTCTTTATACTTTGCAGAAGGATAGCGTGTAAATCTTCTGGGACAACAACACCAGTCACTAGTGTTGCTACGTGCAGATGCGTTCCAACAAGCCTCCTTTAAAATCTGTTGATTACGCAATGTTGCAACAGGTATACGCCGTATCTAGCATCTAGCTATTAATGAGAAACTTGTATCTGTTAGCTTACTATCTACTGGGCAGCTATCAGGGACTTAGGACCTTGCCAAAACAAGATAATTTAGAGGCCCCATTTGTCAGTATCTGTTACAAATCTCGACACGTTGTTGAATTTTCCAGCTACATAACCACTTTTCCTCAATAAACCTTCTAATAACCCACTGTTAAATCAAAAAGGCCTTCAAGGGTGATTAGCAGTTCTTTAAATTATGTCTTAGAACAATTTGTAAGGCAGTCAAAGCAACATCAGAGACAATGAACAGGCGTGCCCATAGTGGTTAAAGGATTATGGGATTGTAGTCTAAGAACATCAAAACTGTCAAACAATGAACTTTCTCTAATAAATTCAATGTTTCTTCACAATATCGTTTACACCATCTTCCCATTTCCTTTTTTAGTTATTCTTTCCACTGAGTAACTGGTCCTTATCCAGTTGTGGTTTACATACTTTCCTGTGCATCTTATTGCTAAAACCTTGCTTCTCTCATACAGCCAGATATACAGTACAGTCACTGTGAGTTTATGCTGGCTCTGTGAAAGTAGTGTGCCCTATAGCAGTAGTTCTCAACCTGTGTGTCCCCAGGTGTTTTGGCCTACAACTCCCAGAAATCCCAGTTTCCAACTGTAGGTTTTCTGGGAGTTGACGACCAAAACATCTGGGGACCCACACATTGTGAACCACTGCCCTATAGTGCCTCGATTCCACCCCCCCCCCCTAATCTGCATTTGCTTAGCTCTGACCTCACTGTTTACAACTTTTTGCAACTATAGATGGGTGTGACGGTGTGCATGTGTTTTTATGTTGTCTCTAATGGACACAAATGTGTGCTGTCCTAAATCTGGCAGGCCAGAAGCCTTTTGGTGATTTATGCTGGAGTAATGTGGTTTGAGATTTTGGACTATGACTCAGGTTTTCATTCTCCACTCAACCATGGAAACCCACTGGGTAACCTCAGTCAAGTCACAAACACTCAGCCACAGAAACCACCGTGATGGGTTCAGCTTAGCATGATCATAAATCAGAAACAATTTGAAGGTACACAACATATGCTCCATTGTACTCTTGTAAGGCACTCTTTGGATCAACAAGCAATGACAGGAGAAAAGCGAGATATCTTTCTCCATCTCCAGAGCAGCCCAGGGCTTAGTAGGCTACCTTTCTTTTTTTGTCATATAGATTTTTATTTGTTTTTTTGCAGGGAAGAATGGGGAAAGGGAGGTATTCACATAAACAGACATGTAATAAAACAGATCTAGACATGTTTCTACCTGGGAGGGGGGGTAAGGTGGGGAAGGGGGAGGGTTGGGGACAAAGAATGGGGGTGGAGGGGGGGGGGTTATGTATACGACTTCCCAAGGGTTAGTCCGAGAGTTTGTATCTAGTTTGGTTTCTCTTGTTTAGTGAGATATTGTTTCACTAGGCTCAGGTTACAGTTCATTTAGGTCTATCTTGATGTTATTTCCTTCCTTTTGTAAATATATCCCGAAGTCCGTCCAGTTCGTTCCTCCTTTTCCATTGTTCATTCTTTGCCCGAGGGAGTCCATTTGTATTATGTCCATTGCTTTGTGTATCCATTCTTCCACCTTCGGCGTTTTACTTGATCTCCAGTATCTGGCAAGTGTTATCCGCGCGCACGTACCTAGTATAAAAAGCAGCTTGTCTTGATTAGTATCTAGCCTCTCCCCCGTCATACCTAGCAGGTATGTCTGCGGGTCTAATTCTAATTTAGTCTTTAGTATCTTTTGCATTTCATTGTGAATGTTTTCCCAAAATCTCCTCACTCTTTTGCAGTACCACCACTGGTGCATGAAAGTTCCTACTTCTTTTTTACATTTCCAACATCTGTTGGAAGCCTGGTTATCAAATTTTGCTATTTTCGAGGGGTACAAGTACCAGCGATATTGCATCTTGTACCAGTTTTCGGCTATTTCTGATGCTGGGCTAAATTTAAGGGTTTTTTGCCAAATTTCCTCCCATTGTTGAAATAAGATGGAGTGGCCGAGATCCTGCGCCCATTTTATTTGGCAGTCCTTTACTTGTTCCTCCTCCATCTTCCATCTCAGTAGTGTTTTATAAAGTATGCTGATGTTCTTCTTTGGTTTTTTTTACTATTGGCTCCCATAGATGGTCTTCCATGAAGCCTATTTTTTTGTCCGCTTTGAATCTTTCATGCACCTGGTGGTACTGGAACCATGCCATCGCTGGAAACTCCTGCTTAATTTCTTCTAGGGTCTTTAATTCCCTGATACCTTTATTGGATTTTTTCAGTAATTGCCTGTAGGTTGGCCAGTTTTTCCTATCTGCTAATTCTTTCTTGTGCCCTGCTTCTACCGGTGATGTCCATAGCGGTATTTGTCTAAAGAGTCTACCTTTATACTTCTCCCAAGTTTTTATCAGCACTGACCTAATAAAATGTTGGCTGAAATTTTTTTCGATCTTTTTTCTGTCATATATCAGATATGCGTGCCAACCTGCACGCAGGTTGTGGCCCTCCAGTGTTGCAATTTGAGAGTTTTGAGGGAAAGCCCAATCTTTGATCGCCGCCAGATTACACGCCTCGTAGTAGCATCTCATGTCAGGTAGTCCCAAGCCTCCTCCTCTCCTCTCGTCCGACATCTGTTTTTGACTTATTCTTGGTTTTTTGTTTTTCCAAATGAACCTTCTTATGTCTGTGTCCCATTTTTTAAATAGGACCTCATTTCTTTCTTTTTTTAAATAGTTTTTATTGATTTTCAGAATTAAGTAAAGAAAACGAGGGTAGTAAATACCACCTTCTTATTAGAACAATATAGAATAAAGGGGAAACGGAAAAAGGAAAAAAGAAAATTACAACTTTTCATTATTATAATCGGGATGGTGGATAGGGTAAGGGAGTGGTGAAACGGGGTAGGGGCATTAAGCTACTAATAGTAAGTCAAGTATAGTAAAGGCAAAGAAAAGATAAATGCAAAAAGGGGGAACTTGGGGGAAGGGGAAAGGGGAATTGAATTTCTGTGGGAAAAGTTATGTACAGTTGACTTCCTTTTCTTCTTCTTGGTGTGGTTTTAATACAATATCCTGGTGTATAAGTCCTTATTTCTTATTTATCTTTATTGAAAGTTTACTCTGGAATAGTCGTCTATTTGAGTCCAGTTTGTCTGTTTCCTTGGCATAGGGGTATTCTTTTTTTTTGAAAATGTCTTGCATGGTTTCATGAATTTGGTCCCAAAATTTCTTTATTTGTGGACAAGACCACCACATATGAAAGTAGCTGCCTGGATGCTCTTGGCATTTCCAACACTTGGAATTACTATTCTTATACATTATTTTGATTTTTTTGGAGTAATGTACCAGCGATGGAATACCTTCATCCAGTTCTCTTTCAAGTCCATAGCATAAGTATATTTCAATTTCTTTGTCCAAATTAAATGCCATTCATTTAATTTTATCGGTCTCCCTATATTTTTTGCCCACTGAATCATGCAACTTTTCACTGTTTCTGTCTCTGTTTCTCTTTCTATCAATTTGTTGTATAATTTTGTTATCAATTTTTTCCCTGATGTTATGATTTTCTCCCAGAAATCTTCATTCTCGTCAAAGCCACTTTTTTTGTCTCTATTATACGCTGACTTAATTTGATGATACATTAACCATGATGACCCCCCTGAGGGCGTGGACAGTTCTTCTTGAGTTTTTATTTCTAATTTGCCCTTCTCTATTTTTAATAAATCTTTGTACGTCATCCACTTTCTCCATCCTTGTTGCCGTCTATGTTCAGCTTCTATAGGTGATACCCACAAAGGTATCTTATGATGGAAATTTTTTTTATATTTTAGCCATATTTTTATGAGGGTTGACCTGATGAAGTGGTTGCCAAAGTTCTTTTCTATCTCCGTTTTACCATACCAGAGGTATGCATGCCAACCTCTCCTCAGGTCGAACCCTTCCAAAGTTAAGAGTTTTTCATTTTGGAGTGCAATCCAATCTTTAACCCACACTAGGGCACAAGCTTCATGATAGCTCCTTAGGTCCGGGAGGCCAAACCCGCCTCTTTCTCTCTTGTCGACCATTATTTTATGGTTTATCCTTGGCCTTTTACCCTTCCAAATAAATTTGTTAATTTCTTTGTTCCATGTATTAAATATCTTTTGGTTTCTAATTATTGGAATATTCTGGAATAAGTACAAGAGTTTTGGACCTCATTTCTGATGATTGGCACCGTTTGGAAGAGAAAGAGGAGTCTTGGGAGCACTGACATTTTTATCGTAGCCACTCTTCCCAATAAGGAGATATCTTTATATTTCCAAGTTTCCAGGTCTTTTGCTATTTCCTTCCATAGTTGTTCATAATTATTTCTTAGCAGCTGTGTATTGTTTGGGGTTAGGGTGACTCCTAAGTATTTAACTTTATTTACAATCTCGATACTCGTTAACGATTGTAATTGGTTTTTTCCCCTTTTATCCAGATTTTTCGTTAAGAATTTTGTCTTTTCTGTATTAATTTTAAAACCAGCCCTTGTCCCGAACTCCTCAAATTTGTTCAGCCATTTTGATATATTTTTAGTGGGTCCTCAACAATGCACACCATGTCATCAGCATACATCCGCAGCTTGATATTTTCTTTTAAAATTTGTGTGCCTTTGAGTTCTTTGTCAGTATTTATGTCCCTCACTAACGTTTCTGTTACTAATATGAAGAGGAGAGGGGAGAGGGGGCAGCCCTGTCTCACTCCGCGGTTTATTTGAAATGATTTCTTACTCGTCTGTCCATTTATTATGGTGGTCGCAGCTTGCTTATGGTATAACGTTGTCACTACTTTCTGGAAGGAGAATCCCATATCTAGCTCTTTTGTAAGACACTTGATATATTCCCAACTGATTTTATCAAATGCCTTCTCGGCATCGATAAACAGTAGCGCCGCCTTTTTTTCGTTATGGCATCCATAATATTCTATTATGTCAATTAGGGCCCTAGTGTTTTCTTTAAGCTGCCTTCCCGGGAGAAAACCTTTCTGGTCTGGTGATGTCCAGTCTTTCAGGAAGGTTTTCATTCTCTCCGCCATGATTGTAGTAAAGATTTTGTAGTCTGTGTTGAGTAATGAGATCGGCCTATAGTTTTTTGGGTTATCTTTTTCCCCCTTTTCTTTATATATCAGGGTGATGTTAGCCATTTCCCACGTTGGTGGTATTCCCTTTCCATCTCTTACTCCATTAAATATTTCCAATAGTCGGGGTGCTAATTCTGTTTTGTATGTTTTATAAAAGATGCCTGTAAAGCCATCTGGGCCTGGGGCTTTATTAATCTTTTAGGTACCAATGCTTTTATCGATTTCCGCCATGGTGATAGGATTATTTAATAGCTCTCTTTGTTTCTCTGTAATTTTGGGAATTTTTAGTTTGGAGATATGTTCTATTATTGATTCTTTTGATGTATTTTCTCTCTTTTAGAGATCGTGATAGAATTTAATAAAAACTTCCTCTATTTTCTCCTCTTTAGTAACGGTTTTCCCGTTACTTTTTATCTTGGTTATATGGTTTTGTGCTTTTTTATCTTTTAACTTTTTGGAGAGCCATCTTCCTATCTTATTTGCGTTCTGATAGTAGTTGGCTTTTATATATTTCAGCTGCCTCTCCAGATTTTCTGTTTGGAGTAATTGCAGTTGCTTTTTCAGCATGTCTACTTCTCTAAGAGCTTTTTTATTTCCTGGTTTTTGTTTGGCCGTCTCTTCTTTTGTCGTTAGCTCTTTTATAATTTCTTCCTCTTTCTTTTTACGTTGTTTAGTCTTTCTACTATTTAGTTGGATTAAGTTTCCTCGTAGGACCGCCTTCATCGCATCCCATTGATTTATCCTGCTTGTTTCCTCTCCCTGATTTATCTCCCAGTATTCATTACGTTGTGTTCTTATCCAGTTAATGTCACTTTCTTTTTTCAACAAGTTATCCTTCAATCTCCATCTAAATTCTTTTTTCCTGCCTGTAAAGCTTAACTCCAGTGCATTGTGATCTGATAGTAGGTTGGTTAGTATCTCTATTCTGTTCACTCTGGTTACCATTGTTTTCGAGATCCAGGCCATATCTAGGCGGGCCCAGGTCTTGTGTCTCGCTGAGAGGTGTGTGTAATCCCTTTCCTCTCCCTTGTGATGTCTCCACACATCTATTAGGTTAAGGTTTCCTAGTTCTTGGAGGAATTTTTGGGGAAGCTGGCTACTCTTGTTTGTTTTGCCCTTTTTAGTTTTTGCATGTGTTTTATCTAGTCCAATGTTGACTACTCCGTTGAAGTCGCCAATGACAATTAGTTCGTCATATTGTTGATTTTTGATTTGGTTTTTTAGCTCTCTTATAAATCTAAGTTTTGGACCGTTTGGACAATAGATATTACATATCAATATTGTTAAGTCATTTATTTCAACAAAAATCCCCAAATATCTTCCCTCCATATCTTTAAAAGCCAGGTTGGATGTCAGATTGTGTTTAACATAGGTGGCTACACCCTTCTTTTTCCCCTCTCCAACAGAGTAATACACTTTCCCAAGTTTAGGTTGTTCCAATAGTCTCACATGGCGACTGGATATATGTATTTCTTGGAAGGCTGTCACATCATAGTCTTTTCCTTTTAGATACTCTACCGTTCGTCTCCTCTTGGAGGGGGAGTTCCACCCGTTTATGTTATTTGAAAAGATCCTGAGCGATGTCATCTTATGGGTCTGCCTCCATAGTGTCTCCTTGGGTTCTGTCCTTTACCTCCACTAGTTGATAGTTCTCGGGGGAGAACTTTCGGAGCCTTTTTAAATTTCTTTGCATCTGCAGGGCCGGGAGGTCAATTTCCTCCAGTGCGTTTTCCTCTTCCTCCTCCTCCTCTTCTCCTATCTCTCCATCCTCCCCGTCTTCCTCTTTATCCCTTTCTCCCCAGGATTTTCTTTCCTGATTTGGTCGGTTTGGTTCTCTTTGGGTATGGCTCCCCATCTCATCGTTTCCGAAATACTTATAATGAAAGGCTCTTGCCTTATCGACTGAACTTAGCCAATATTTAGTTTCTTTGAAAGTGACAGTAAGTCCTTCCAATTTCTCCCACCTGAAGCGCATCTTTTTCTTTTTCAGTATATCTGTCAGGAAGCTATACTTCCTTCTTCTGCTTAGTGTTTGTCGGGACACTTCCTTCATGAACACCACTCTTTTATCTTTGAAGAAAATCGGTCTTTGTGCACTTTTTTGGAGGATGGTGTCTCTCAAGCTTTTTCTTGTGAATGTCACAATTATATCTTTCGGGGTGTTATGCTTCTTTGCATATTCCGTTCTTAGTCGGTACACTCTATCTACCTCTGTGTTCAGCATTGCTTCATCCATTTCTGTTAATTCTCCGATGATTCCAATTATTATTTGTCTAATGTCCTCTTCTCTGGACTCCGCCAGGTTTCTAATTCTTAATTGGAATTCCAGTGCTTTATTTTCCAATAGTTCTACCTGGTCTTGAAGTCTTTGGGTTGTAGCGTCCACTTTTTCCATTTTGGTTTCCAGCTTTGCTTGTGATTTGTACAGTAGCTGGTTGTCGCTCTTCATCCTTTCCATATCTTCTTTCAGTACTTTGAATTCCTCCTTCATATCTCTCTTCATGCCTTTGATCTCCATTTGTAGCTCCTGGTGTTGTCAACAACAACAACAGTAGGCTACCTTTCTTTCTTGGTTGAGATTACTTCCTATTCTATCCTTCCCATCATTACATTAATGGGCATTTTACTCACTGCTGAACTGTCACCTATAACACTGTAGTCACATCTGCCAAAAAGCATCTCACCCTTCATCTTTAAATACTATTTGACCTCATTTTACTTCAAACTGATATGGTTCTCTATGACTAATTTCACTTTAAAGCCTTCTCCCAACAAGAATGGAGAAAATGTGTAAGAATGTGTGAAAACAAATGGGTTTAAGAAACAACTAGAAATCTCCCTTGTCTAAAGTCAACAGAATGGTTGGTTGTGGGGCTGGGGTGAATAGAGGAAATGACCAAAATATTAGGAACAATGAGTTAGAAACAAATAATTTTAGTACAGCTGATATCAGAATTCCAACTTCCTGATCCCACTATAATTGCAGGATAAATAGAAAGCTGCACAGTAGACTAAAAATGATGTGCTGTTGTCACAACAGATATCAACCCCACAATGCCCAGATCACTTTATGTGAAAGTCACTGTTTCCTACAGAACAAACCTTTTCTTTCTTTATTTTCAGCTTTACCCAACTGAAGAAGTCATCATGTGTGCCTTCCATATTGATGTTTTATAAGGTAAAAGAGAGTAAGCAATGCTATAAATAAAAAGCCTGCAAAAATTCAGCAGCTGTCACTGGGATTAAGTACTGGAGAAAAGCAAATTCATCAAACAATGCCATAAAATGCACAAAAATACAACAAGGAAGGCGAAGGCATAGCCACATTGATTTCCCTTTCTCTCATGACAGGAAGGTGTAGTAGACCGTCATTGAACTATATGACATATTAGGATCTTTTTAAAACATCACTTTTAATTTACAACAAAGTATAAACTCCAAAAGAAGTACAGAATCAAATTAGATGCCTATAGTTAATGCAACATAATTCAGTTCCAGTATATACCCATATGTCCTTTGATTTCAGCAGTAGAAGATTACGTGCAATTCTGATTCTCTTCATGGTCTATTACATGAGCCCATTTGCTTTTCTACTTTTCTATTTAGCACAAAGCAGTGTTTGCCCTTGTCCTCTTAACAATAAAACTGTTCAGTTTGTTATTGTTATCTTTTATAGGTTTTAGTCTATGCTGTTCTGATCTCTTAAGAATCCGAAAGCATGGTTTGATTTGTGTTTCTAATTGTGGTCTGAAGGCCAAGCACTTTTCAGATAATAACAGCAAACTACAATTTGCTCTTGACAGAAGATACAGATGATGGATCAAAGCATTCAAGTGGAGCAATAAAGTACCATAATATAGTAAAGTAACATGTAAATTTCCCCCACTGAAATTGAAAGGACCGATGACACATTTCAGTTCATTTATATCCTTTCCACTTCCACAAAAAAAGAGGAAATTTGTAATTTTTACAAAATCTCATCAAATACATTGGCATACCATATTTTTGTTTTGGGGAGCTATTGCTTTGAAGTCCATTTACCCACTGCTTATGTTTGAAGATAAAATGTTGAATTCTTGAATGCCACCTCCTTAAAGCTATGAAAAACATGTTTTCTGAAATGTGTCACAGCCTTAAGGAAAGACAAAAATAATGTTGTTAACAATTCACTATCTTAAAAAACTAGTAAGATATATGTACTGCAATACAATCTTTTAGGTGTTTATACAAATTAGAAATATCTCTCAAAAATGTAGTACAAACAAATATTTCCAAAATGTATTTATTTATTTATTATTCAAACTTATATACCGCCACTCCCCGAAGGCCCGGGGCGGTTCACATGGGAAGTATTTTAGGTCAGTAAAAAGCTGTCAGAAGCTGAGAGGGAAACTGTCCTCAATGTTTCCTTTAATTTAACAAACAACAGACATCTGCTAGGTCTAAGGAGATTTATTGTCTATAAACTCTAAAGAGGCAGCAGTGCCTGGCAGCTGTTTACCTGCGCATTCAGCAAGTGAGATGATGTGTGGTGATTAAAATTATTATATAGTATAAGGAGGTTTTTGTAAATGTAAAGAATACTTTTTTGAAGAGAAAGTTTAGCAAAGTGGTACAGAGAAATATTTTTCCATCCTCATTACTTGCACCTGGTTTAATATGTTATGTAAAAGTAGTCATACTCAAATTTCTGCAAAAATTAAATGATGACCAGGGTGGGGAGGCTGCTTAAATTATCAAAGAGTTCTTCTGCAATCATGTATAACCTTTAAATGCTTTTACTGCCCAGTTGGTGAAAATACAATAATATGTGCACTTTTCCTTTTGAAAAACAAAAACATGGCATTACTGTACTTTTGTATTTAAAAATAAAACACAATGTGCAAATTGCCACCTGGAAGTCCTTGGTGCCTATTTGTAATTAAACCTTTTCAAATAAACGATTTGTTTTACAATTTATCAGTTCTAAGCCAGAAATTTTTTTGGCAGTGTTGATTGAGGGATTCTGGGGGCTGTAGTCCAAAAATGTATCTTAACTTCTAGCAATAATTTTAAACAATAATTTCCACTTTCTGATGTTGAATACAGCACAAGTGGTAAGAAAAGACTATGCATCTCCTGTCCGGGGTCAGGAAATACATATATGGACACACATTTTGTATGTAAGAACAACCCTTTATTTATTTATTTATCTATTTATTTATTTACTTATTACATTTCTATACTGCCATTCTCAGCCCGAGGGCGACTCATGGCAGTTTACAAAGCGGTACAATTCGATGCCCAACAATATAAAAACAGATTATAAACAATTAAACATGGCTAAAAATTTCAATTACATATAAAAACATAATAAAACCCAAAATCCTCCGCAATTCATTACCAAATCATTGTCCAGTCGCGTTGTCCAGCCATTCCGAGATCAGAGTTATCAGCTACACTTCAAGAAAAGCCTGTTCAAATAGCCAGGTCTTAACTTTACGGAATGTTAAGAGGGTGGGGGCCGATCTAATATCCCTGGAGAGGGCATTCCACAGCCGAGGGGCCACCGCTGAGAAGGCCCTGTCTCTCGTCCCCGCCAGCTGCATCTGTGAGGATGCAGGGCCTCCTCAGAAGATCTTAAATTTTTAGATGGTTTGTAAGGAGAGATACGTTGGGACAGATAGGTAGGGCCAGAACCATATAGGGCTTTATAGGCTAAGCCAGCACTTTGAATTATGCTCGGTAGCAGACTGGCAGCCAGTGGAGCTGATGCAACAGAGGAGTTGTATGCTCCCTGAGCGCCACTCCTGTTAGCAACCTGGCTGCCGCCCGTTGTACCATTTGAAGCTTCCGAACAGTCTTCAAAGGCAACACCACGTAGAGAGCATTGCAGTAGTCTATTCGGGATGTAACCAGAGCGTGTACTACCGTGGCCAAGTCAGACTTCCCAAGGTATGGGCGCAGTTGGCGCACAAGTTTTAATTGTGCAAATGCTCTCCCAGTCACCGCCGAAACCTGGGGCTCCAGGCTCAGCGATGAGTCTAGGATCACACCCAACCTTTCTCATCTTAATCCTAACATGTACAGTTTCTTCCTTCATTAGAGCTACCAAAGTACACAGTGTTAGTGGGAGGGGTTGAGGAAGGTCAGCCAACATCTTCCTTTCCACCTTCAGGAACTAGTCCAAAACATAAGAGAAAGAATGAGAGAATAAGAACGCTGGATGCCCATCTGATATGCATCCCTGAATTTCCATTCTACATTACACAGCAATACTTATTTCTCCCTTTTCAATGGATCTGATGCCTTAAAATCTCTCTTTGGAACTCTCAACATGCTATGGGACAATTATGTCAATGTATTACATTCCAATTCTTTTTCATAAATCCTCATTTGCTTCCTCATACCTTATCAACTCTGTTTGTATCATTATTTCAGGTCACTGGTAATTCCCACAGTGATTATGGCTTTTCTTCCTGGTCAACAGAATTCCCAATACTATTTAGCTTTGTATATACCAGTGGCATCATCCTGAAATCATACTAATCTAGGCTATTGGAGCCTTGACCAAATTGAATTTGTGCTGACACACATGCAACTTGATCCCTCTGTGAGCTTGCCACTGTCAGGGTATTTTGAAAGGTTTGACAGAAAAAAAAATCTTTAATCCTAGTGTCATTTATTTCCAAGTGGCATATACAACATAAAAGAGATTATACTATAAAACAGTACACTTCATGAATCAATACATGCTGATGAAGCTGATGACAAGTGAAGTAACAGTACTTGAAAGATATAGTGGTGGTCATGCTAGGAGACTCTTAGGAGCTGTACCCTAAAGTAACTTTGCTAAACTTGGTGCAGGAGAAAGATGCATTTTAAGCAGAAGCTTTTGAAGGAAAGAAGATCCCAGTGCTTAATGCAAAGCAGAATTGCTAAGTAATTTACTTGATGAGGTAATCATACGTTTGATGGCCTGTCTCATTTTATATCAGCCAATGGATGCATATATATCATGGATCCCAGGGTTTTGGTACAGACTTTAAATGAACTATTCAAAGATGTGGACTGTTTTGGGGATCTACATTTAGTATAAACTGGACTAAATGCATACACTAGAATGAATTTGTTGTCCCACTGATAAGGAAGCCACAGCCAGGTACGGTACTCACACTGACCTAGATAAATTGACCCAGGTTTTTTGGGTTGCTTTTTAACTACAATTTCTAGATTTATACATTGTATATGGTAATATTGGTCTGCTAAATGAGATTTTGACTTGTTAGCTATATTCTTATGAGGCACATATTGCTTGTTACCAGCAATTTGTAGGATTTGTGTTAAATTCTAAATTCACATTTCTCCCCAAGAATTCATTTTTTCAATAGCCATTGTTTAACTAGTAATTCAGACATTACAATTTTTTAGAATGTTCATTACAAAATGTGCAGTTTAAACAATCATATTTCAGGACTAAAATATGAGTAGAGATGTTAACTGAAAGGTTAAAGCCTACATTAATAACACTTAGCTATTCTTTTTAAAAAATGCCATTTATAGCAGTAATCGTCAAATGAAAACTTGCATGATTAAAAGCTATCCATCTGGAGTACAGATTTAGATTACAAACATAGGCTTTAAAACAGATTAAAAATACACACACACACATGCTCTGCAATACAGGGGGGAAATGGCCAGAACTACTTTTAACAGCATAAAGTTAAACATTACTATTTTAATGTTTAAAATGTATCCCAATGTTTCCATTAATTGTTATTTGCCACTAAAGGCCTTAGAAAGAGCAACACTTCAGCATGATCTTGTAGACGTTAAATATTCATATGAAGTATTAGCAACACATTTGAAAGCAACAATCACAGTCTTGATCTATGATGTAACTCTCTTATCCAGATATATAAAAGCAATATGCAACTATTGTCATGATAACAGGTCTAATGACTCCCTCAGACTCTCACCGTTTTCCATATGGTGCCTGTGCATAATTCATAGATTATGCCACATGCTGTTAAGGAGTCATCCTTTAAAACATTAATTGGAAGATTACACTATGTAACAAAATTTGAGGGGGGGGCTGTTTCTGGTTTCAGAGTGTTATTTCCTATTTAATTGTGTGATATACAAAGTGTTGCTATACTCCATAAACTTTATTTTTATGGCTACCACAAACTATGTTGAATTGAAAAAAACTATAGCAGGATGTGCTGCAGGGTGTCCCGCAAAAACAAAGTTTTTGTAGTTTAACAAACTTTTCCCATGTTTTATGATAGACCAATTCGGAAATAACATTTAGAACTCAGGAACAAAAAATCGTGATACATAGTGTTATCTTTTACATTTTCAAAATTCTAAAAGGTGCCATTTGTTTCCTCTTAATACTATGTTCAGAGTTCTCATGGTTTTTGAAATATATGATCAAGTTTCCCATGTAATTAAATAAGCAAGTGCATCAAAGAAATTGGAAATTTATCAAAGGTTGTTAGTAAGTCAGTTTAGGAAACCAGTTCTGGAATGAAGGCGAAGGAGCTCTGAGGGGAGTTGACACCAAGAAAAAAATCCCAATGAAGACAAGTGATCACATAAGCTATATAACAGGGGTACTCACACTTTTTCAGCATGTGAGCTACTTATAAAACAACCAAGTCAAAATGACCTGCCTACCCACTACTCAGAGAGCCATAAAAGCAAAATATTTGGAAATTTATTTCAGTGAGAGCCATATAATATATTTTAAGACTGAATTCAACTAACTGTGAGTATAATAAGCCCCTGAATTTATTCATAATAATTATTATGATAATATTCATTCAGCCTCTGCTACTACTACTACTAATAGTAACAACAACAACAACAATAGGTTCCTAGAGTAGAAGGAGACCTCCAAGGGCCATCCAGTCCAACCTCCTTCTGCCATAAGGGAAAAACACAATCAAAGCATTCCTCACAGATGGCCATTCAGCCTCTGATAATAATAATAATAACAACAACGGGTTCCGAGAATAGGAGGAGACCTCCAAGGGCCATCCAGTCTGTCACAATGCACGGACTTGACCGGCCCCTTAATCACACACACAGAGACGTTCTGAAGGCTAACTACTTTATTGAATATATAGAAAACAGTTCAAAAGGTATATTGTCCATAAAAATAGCAAAGCAAAGGCAAAAGATGATCAATTGTCCAAAACAACTTGGTAAGTTTCCAAAGGCTTGGCAAGGCTCTGCTCAGCAAAGCGGATCAAAGGAACAAAGCAGGGTTGCAAGATACCAAACAAGGCTTGAATAGGCCACTAGCCAAACTTAGCTCCGTGGTCGAGCTTCGCTACACGTCTGCTCAGGTGAGACGTGGCCGAAGTACTGAGGATCCATCCCCATGGATCCTATACTTAATCTTCCTACCGAGGTCCCCGACGCTCTAGGCTTCTTCGTCTCCAATCTCTGCTCTGGGACCTCGGCCTGTCTAGGCTATGATACCAGCCCCTCCTGCTAGCCTCAATGCTCCGTCTCCTATCGAAAGTTCGACCTTGTCTCCCAGCACCTGGTTCTCTATCTCCGTGAGAGCCGGCTTCCATATCTTCTTCCCAACCACCCTCCTCCAGGTCTTCATGCATTCTTTCTTGGGAACCTCTCCCTCCCGGCCGTTCATAAGCTTCGCTATCACTGCTTTCACTTTGCACCTGGTTTTCCATATCCTCGTAAGGATCAGGCCAGCCTTCATCCCATGCCAAACTTTCTGTGGGGGAAGAAGGCCCAGCAATGGCAAAATCTCCTTCTTCCAGGCCCTCCATATCCTCCTCAGAGTCTATCTCAGCCGCTGCTGGCCCTAATGCAAGTGGGTGCCCCGGTTCTGCCCCTAGCCCCCCAGGCACGAAAGAGAACTGCTGTGCTACACAGTCCAACCTCCTTCTGCACCTGGGAAGCGTCAGGAGCCTGCGGGGCGGGACTTAGCCTTCCTCCCGCCCTGCCTGCGATCTACCAGGACGCCCTACGTGATCTACCAGTAGATCGCGATCTACCTAATGAGCACCCCTGCTATATAACATAGAAAAATGGGAAAGAAGAAAGCCAGCATTATTAGGACTTAGACAGACACTTTTAAATAGTAATTAGTTATGCAACAGATTGCATGATTTCATTACTTCCACTCTGCTATGTGGAGTTTTTTTTGTTCCTTTCTTGGAAAAGTATACCAAAAAAGAAAAAAAATATTACCAGTCACTATATCCTTGCAAATTGAACTGCATTATGCCATTGCTACATGAAAAAAGAAACATAATGAATTGAGTTGCCCATATGAATGGATGCATGCACTATGGGTTGTGTTCTACTTCCTTAGCTTGCACATTTTTTACTTTCCCCCTCCTGTTACTTTTCTTTTCTTTTCTTGTGTCTTTTCTAGTTTCGGTATTTGATGATGAGTTCTATTCCATCATAGAAACAAAGAGCTCCCCAGTGTCCCCTCTTGTGCCAACTGGAGTAGTAGTAAGAGGCCAAAACAGAGAGCTACATGATGGCAGGTCAATGAATTGATTGTTGTTAAGTGCCTTCATATCATTCTCAATTTACTGTGACCTTAAGATGACTCTATCACAGAATTTTATTGGCAAGAGTTATTTGGAGGGGGTTTGCCTTTTCCTCCTCCTGAGATTCCAACCCCTTCTACACTGCCATATAAACCAGATTATTCAAGCAGATAATCCATATTATCTGCTTTGAACTGGATTACATGAGTCTCCTCCAGTGCCATATAATCCATTTCAAAGCAGATAATCTGGATTGTATATGGCAGTGTAGAAGGGGCCTGAGATAGTGTGATTTTCCAAAGGTCAAACAGTGGGTTTCATGACCAAATATAGATTCTAACTCTGGTCACCAGAGTCATAGCTCACTGCTCAAAACCACCACAGCACACATTTCCTCAAAATAATCTGATAAATGTTCGTTTTCAAAAAAATAAATACTGAATATACCATTTAATGCAGTAGCTCTATAATTAATATAGTAATTCAGCAAAATGAATTTACACAAAACCTTTAAAACAAAACAATACATATAAAAGCACATACACACATTTAGGAACAAAACTGCTAAGTGAAGAAATAAGGCATAAGATTGAATGATGATTTTTAGGGAAATAAAAAAAGATTAATTTGACTCCTTAAGGAGGGATGCATCTTCACTGCAGAACTAATGCAATTTGACATCGCCTTAACTTCCCTGGCTCAATGCCATAGAATTGAGCCTTCTCTGCCAAAGAATGCTGTTGTCTTACCAAACTACAAATCCCAGGATTGCATAGCATCAAGAAATGGGAATTAAGTTAGAGAAATCAAATCACATAGAACATAAAATATAAGACAAAAATCACACAAAGCATAATAATGTCCAGAAATAAGATATAAATAACTATTAAGCATTAAAAACATTTTAAACCAATTACAATTATTGTGGAGGCTCATCAATTAAAAAGTATTTTTCACTAACTTCAGTCATCAGTGATAAACATGAGCCAGCAAGCTTTATCCCATTGTTATCACTTTTAGCTTAGCGGTCAAGAATATCCTTCTCATATTCCTAGATTAATCTAGTTTTATTTCTTTTTTAAAATAGTCTTTATTAGAGTTTTTGCATATTGTATAAAAGTTGACAAAATACAAAAAGAAAAAATGTTTGGAAAAAACTTATACTAACGAGAAGAGAGAAAGAGAGAGAGAGAGAGAAGAGTAGAAGAAAAGGAGAAAGAATAGAGGAATAGAAAGAGAAAATAAAAAAAGAGAAAGAATAAAAAATAAAGGAGAAAAGAGAAAAGAAAAAAGAACTATATGATAAAATAAAATAAATTTTCTGTGACTTCCGGGCATTTTCTTTGAGGTTTCTGCCTTTTCTTTCTTTCTTTTTTTTCTTTCATCCTCTATTTGTTGTTCTCCTCTGCTTTTGTTATTTCCTTTGGGTGTTGCTAAATTCTTTACACTATTATCCTCTATTATCCTAAAATCTAGTTTTATTTTTGACTAGTACTACATATATAATAACAAGAGCTGTAGGAAGAATATATGTGTCTTTTTCACTTGAATATTGTATTACTTTGATGTTATAAATCACATAAAAATTGAAAGTTCAAACACTTATGTGTTTTCATCATGGCTTAACTGTTTTAAAAGAGCAAACAGAATAGCCTTCTTACACTCACTTGGTTGAAGTGTGGACTATATCCTGTGCCTTACCCTGTGATTTATATATGGGACAGGCTTACATTTAAAGAGTTCAATTTGCCATTGTCATGCGTAATCTGGTCCTCTGCACGCAAAATCTTTTAAATTTCTTATTTCCATAATTCATAATGTCTGAGTTCTATTACTGTGAACTAATAAAAATATCTCTTAATTGCCAGTCTTCCATATCTCCATACTGACACTCAAAATTGATTTCAGGATAGCTTAGAAATTTTTATAAAAGATAATGATTTTTCAGCTGACTCCATATCTTTCTTCACTCAACTGCAAGGAAGAACAGAATGCACATTCTTGGTGCCAGGCTCAAAAATTCAGTAGAAATAAGAAAACTAGATTTCCAATGGCAATCAACTCTAGAATTATTTAAAACACTGTGGTAATAAAGGTATCAAGTCCTGGTTGATCATAGAAGCTAAGCAGGGTCAGTCCTTGTCAATATTTGAATGGAAACCTACCAGGTGCTGTAGGGTATGTTTCAGAGGGAGGAACCTGTGAGATCCCCCCCCCCTTTAATTCAGTTTATTCCACTAAAACAGTGGTTCTCGACATGTGGGTCCCCAGATGTTTTGGCCTTCAACTCCCAGAAATCCTAACAGCTGGTAAACTGGCAGGTATTTCTGGGAGTTGCAGGCCAAAACACCTGGGGACCTATATGTTGAGAACCACTGCACTAACAGGTTTTTCTTTATGCATACATTAAAAAAAATATGGTCATAAGAAATAGGCTATAAGATCTATGTTTTACCAACCAACTTTTTATCACTGCCAACAGAAATGCAGCTGTAAGGTTATTTTAGCTGATATGGTTTGGTGTAAAACCATAATGCTAAATAAAGTCAAAAAACAAAATTAACAACGGACGTAATCTGAGCCACAATGGCTACCTCTAATTGTTGCTGCTAAAAGCAACACCCATATACACTTAATTGTGTTATTTTAATTTGCAGGATATAATTTGAAGTTTAAGATCCAATGTTTTAAGACTTTAATTTACCTCTCACTCTTCAAACTGCTCGTCCAATATCACTTCAATCTTTCAACTCATTACTTCACGTCCCAATGACTCATCAGCAGCAGTTCCCTTCAAGCTGTGTGATTGCCTCATTAAATTCCTATCTCACTTCCATTAACCTTTTATATGTTTCACAGGATTTGGTATGTTATATCCTACCTTTATGTGGTTAAAGTTTTTCTTTCCTGAAATAGCCTATTTTACTTGTATTCTTTGACTGAAGATAACAGGAACAACTTTTTAAAAGACAAATGCCATTAACGAATCTAAACTAATTGTGCTTTTTTAAGCAATAAAACACAAATGTGTATTTGTATTGCTGCAGTTCATAATGTATTATGAGTTCAGGAGCGATATTGCATCAGATCTCTAGAGGAATGTATCAGAAGCATCTGTATGATAGCCAAAGATCTATCTTACCAACAAAGAAGACCAAACCTATAAATAATTTCTATGGTTCAGATATTTACTGCAGGGTTTTCAGAGGCCTCATTTCCACTCACATCCACAAAAGGCAGGTATTGTATTTGTTTATTTATTTGATTTTCATGTCTGGTACAACTGTGAAAGGTACACAATGTGTAAGATGGTTAAAAGTGACCCACCTGCCAGCTCTTTTCAGATGTTAATAATTCTCTGCTATGTTATAAATAGCACATTCAGTAGAGGGCGAGTAACTACAGCTTCCATCTCTGTCTTAAATGTGTTCCTTTATATACTTGCAACTACATTTTTCCTGCCTTTTCTTTCAAGTTCACAGTTTTTTTCATTTAAAAAAGGGAGTGGGCAGGAACTGTACTTGCCCATGTGATAAATCGGATAATTTCGGAACAGAGGGCCAGAAACAACATGTGATGACAAATGAGAAACCATACATTTTGCTTTCTAACACAACGGGACATACCGTGACGATAATGTGACACTTCCCCCTACTCACTGGATGAAGTTCTTGATCCCTACCCACTACCTCCTTACCTACTTCACATACAACGATGGGTGAAGTAGGCCTCCTGAAAACTGGAGAAATGATGAGCAAGAATACTTATTTGATATAATAATAATAATAATCTTTATTTATACTCCACCACCATCTCCCCAATGGGGACTCGGGGCGGCTAACATGAGGCCAAGCCCTTTAAAAATACAATACAATAAAATACAAAAACAAAATACATCAGAAATAATAATGATTTAAATAAATAAATAAAATTACAATTACAATAACAAATGGAATAATACAGGAAATTGACGCAGAAAACAAAATAGGATGGGCAAGCCAAATGCACCGGGATTGTGGTGCAGCTGGCTGGGAGTCAGCTGCATAAGATATCTAATGACCAGAAGGTCATGAGTTCAAGAGCTACCCAGGTCGGGGTGAGCTCTCGACCAATTGTGTAGCTCATTGTCTGTCTTTATATGTTGTATGTCTATGGCATTGAATGTTTGCCTGTATATGTGCATTGTGATCCGCCCTGAGTCCCCTGCGGGGTGAGAAGGGCAGAATATAAATGATGTAAATAAATAAATAATAAATAGGCAAGATAAAATGATAAAACCTTGGGTGAGATAGGAGTAGAAGATAGCAAATGAGGGGGTCCAAGAAAATGAAATAGTGGGGACAGGCTTTCAGTTTAGAATGGGGGAAAGGGCCTTGTCCCTCTCCATGAGACTTAAGGGGATTTACAAAAAATGTACAAATACATCAAATGAATAAAACTAGACTAATTAAAATAGACACCAGTTCATGAGAAAAGATCATCCAACTGTTACAAACCCTGACAAGAGAAGTCATTTGCCAATGCTTGCCTATTTTTTTTGTATTGAAGTACTACTTAGCAGCACCTTCAGTAATATTAAGAAGCATGTCATATTAACCATAGTAAGCTCTATCTAGCTAATGTAGGTTCCAGTTCAATTTCATCCTATAGCTTTTTGATCTATTTTGTTCCTTATGCTCTTTTACAGTGACATGACAACCTACCACTGGAAGAGATAATTTCCAGTTTGGAGGTATGAGAAAATTAATATGGCAATAATACACAGATCTCTATTTCTTATTCAAATGTCAAGGAGGCTGTAGCTGCCCTAAATTATTGTTTGGGTGCAATAAAAAACTGGATCACAAATTATTCAAAGCTCAAGAAAGAAGGAATTCTTGTGGATAATTAAACTTCCTAACTCAGGACTGCAATGAACAATCTCTTATGATAGGACTGTCTAAGAAATATCTGATACTACATGTCAACAGTTTAAGCCTGCACTGCTTGTGCAAGGACCAGTGGCAGCAGTGGTCAGGAGTTCTTTTTTCTAGCACTGTCTGGTCGCTAGGCAGCTGTCCATAGTGAATTATTCCTTGGCCAACTCTAGTTTACATCATTGCAGTATATTTTCTGTAGGGGTTTCCTTAACAAGCATTCAGAAAAGAAACTGCTGGGATGATTGACAACAAGAATGACACATTAAGGATGAGGCAGGAAGATCAGGGATACTGCACTTAGCTTACCATAAACTCAGAGGTGAAAAGAGAGATGAGGAATGGAAATTTCTGCGAGGGCTAAATCAGATTACTAAAAGCAGAAGAACTAAAAGATTTGTCAGGCATGCCAGCCATAACTGGAGAACTAAGGAAGGATTTAATAGCCTGCAATCAGCTAAACATTAAGCATTAACAATTTAATTTTACAAGCTTTTATTTTTGTAGCATCTGTTTCATATATCAAGATCAAATGAAAACAAGAACTAGAAATACACCTGATAATACATAAATATGGAAGGAAGCAGGCCTGTAGCTGCGGGGGGGGGGGTATTTAAGAGTTACCCCCCCCCAAATGGTTTGGGTAAAAAAACTGGTTTATTTGGGGAGGGGTTGAACCCTTAACCACCACCACCCCGCCCACTAGAGGCCTGGCTTACATATTTAAGCCATATTTATTTACTTATGTTTAGTGATAATTTATTGTAATTTGATGGCTTATATTGTCATTTAACTAAATATACAAACCAAACATTATTGTCTACAAAATAAAAATGCAAGTGCTTGTAAAAACATTTTAAAACTGCCTGTACTCTACATATCTTTAATGCAGCTATGCATGTAAGAAATGCATCTTCCATCCAACAGGGTGGTTCCAGGTGAATTATTTGCTAATTCAGCGATTCTATTTTGAAAAACCCAACAGATAGAATCAGAAACCTTTCTCATTGTTCCTGCCAGGGCTTGGGATTTTTTGAGCGGTCATTTGTTTCCCTGGTGATAGTTGCTATGATCACCTTCAGTATTAAATAGTAGATAGTGCTCAGAATACAGCTATGTGTTCAAAGCTCACTTTTCGAATCAAGCCCTATCTCTGTATTAGTGTAGCTCTCTAGACAATAAAACATAAAACTTTCATCTTTTTCATTTGTTTTTGCACCAGGTAGTTGAATTTGTGCCACCTATTTTCCCCACGACTATTAAAAGCTTTGTTCCCAGTGTATTCTGTAAAACGATTTTAATTCACAGTTATGTTCACAGACTTGATATATCAGCTATTGATATACTTATGGTGACAATCGGTAAAGTATTTTGCTAATACTAAAGTTTTTCACACTAGATCAAGATTAACCTGGATGCATGCAAGATTATACTTCAAACTTCCTGATCCTAATCCCATATAACCCAATTCAATAGGATTATTTTACTTATTTTCAGTGGCCTTGAAATTAGTTCCTTAAGAAACGAAATTACATAGAATACGTATCACCATCATCTATTAATAGAATCTGCTTTTTCCTCAAGGTCAGTTCACAAACTGAAATGTAGTTCTGCAAATGATAAGGCCATATCGCTTAAGATAAAATATTTTCTATTGATGGTTACAGCATTCCATCAGATAGTTCACATAGTGTGTGATAGTTACAGTTATCATTTGATAAATACTGACAGGCAAAAGAAAAAAGCAGTTAAGTAACCTAAATTGATGTTATGTGCTTTCATTTATTTTCTTTCCATTTATATCTTTCCAAAAGTGCATCTTTAGAAACTTCACTTCATTAGATGATCCAACAGCTCCTTCCTAAACAGAAATGACTTACTACTCATTTCACAAATTTCTCAAAGGTGAAATACTGAAGTCACAAATGCAAACTATTTCAATTAGGAAAAAGATGGAAAGCACCTAATGGACCAGGTACATAAGGAGCTTTCAGATGAAAGGGAATGAGTGGATCTGAAAGTAACATTATGGAAGCGATATAGAAATCAGATTATGTTATCATGAGAGCCCCCAGTGGAGCAATGGGTTAAACCCTTGTGCTAGCAGGACTGCTGACCGACAGGTCAGCAGTTCGAATCCAGGAGAGAGTGGGTTGAGATCCCTCTGTCAGTTCCAGCTCCCCATGCGGGGACATGAAAGAATAATAGAATCATAGAGTTGGAAGAGACCTCATGGGCCATCCAGTCCAACACCCTGCCAAGAAGCAGGAAAATTGCATTCAAAGCACCCCCGACAGATGGCCATCCAGCCTCTGCATAAAAGCCTCCAAAGACAGAGCCTCCACCACACCCTGGGGCAGAGAGTTCCACTGCTGAATGGCTCTCACAGTCAGGAAGTTCTTCCTAATGTTCAGATGGAATCTCCTTTCTTGTAGTTTGAAGCCATTGTTCCGCGTCCTAGTCTCCAGGGAAGTAGACAACAAGCTATCTCCCTCCACCCCACAAGGATGGCAAAACATCAAACATCTGGGCTTCCCCTGGGAAATGTCCTTGCAGACAGCCAATTCTCACACAAGTCACTCCTGACATGAAAAAATATGATCATGGATCACCAAAGCTATGCTAATACAGAATAAGTGTGATAAAGCCTGGTGTAAAACTGGTATATTTCCATAATTAAACAGAACTATTGCAGTGGGATAGCATGCTTATGTGATGAAGTCCATGATGGCAAAGGATGCTTTAAGTATTTCTACATGAACCACCAGGGCTTGCATTGGATGACCACAGGAATGTATTCCTTCTGGACTCCATGTTAGATGTAGACTATATCTACTTCTTGAAAAATGTAATGTTCAACAATAAGATTCACATAGGACAGGGCAGCATGGATCTCAAAGGAAGTTACTTTTCTGTTGCTGTTGGAGTAGAAATGTTACTACTTCTCCTTTTTGCTCTTTGTCTTAGTCTTCACATGGCCAACAAGGGAGAGTGGCCTTTGCCTGTATTGATATGCGGAGCATACCCAATGAGGAGCGTCTTAAAGAGCTGGGTATCTTTAGCTTGCAATAGAGAAGGTTGAGAGGAGACATGATAGCCACGTATAAATATTTGAAAATATGTCATAAGGAAGAGGGAGCAGGCTTGTTTTCTGCCACCCTGGAAACTAGGACTTGAAGTAATGGGTTCAAATTACAGGAAATGAGATTCCGCCTGAACATTAGGAAGAACTTCCTGATTGTACGAGCTGTGTGTGGTGGAAGCTCCTTCCTTGGAAACTTTTAAACAGAGTCTTTCAAGGCCCATGTGGTTTCTTCCAACTCTGTTATTCTATAATTCTATGATAAACCTCTATGTCATGTCAACTGATGATAGAAGTTGTTATTTGCACCCCACTTTTGAGACCAGAGTGGCTAATATCTGAAGAAATTAGACAAAATGTAGGCCTGTGACACTTTACATTGCATTGTTGTTCGTGATTTTTTAATGTCTTTGCCTAATGAGAAAGCCAGCAAAGTGTCAAAGGCCTCTGTGGTGGTGAAAGGCTGTTTTGATACCGGGCTGCCACCAAGGATTGTGGTGAGGGCTCGCCTTAGTCTCTAGGCTGGGCAAAGTGTCAGGGAACTTTTATATTTAAAACCTCAAGAGGTTTTTTTTCTCTCACGCTGCCACCATTAAACTCAGGAAGGATTGAAGCACCGGGAGGCAAGGATTGGATGAACAAGTAAGCAGAATTTATTTTAACAACTTGTGAGATATTCACAGGCAGTTTTGCGTAATGGTTACAATGAAACGTTGGAGCGTGTGGTTACTTAACAAAACTTGCACAAAGCTTGAAACAAGTTACAATCTACGTAGCACCCCAGATAATACTGTGCTAAGGATAAATCTGCTGCCTACAACTACCTGACTCTGCTTCCTCTCAGAGTCCTACAAAACCCAGCACAAAGCTGCTAACTCTCTCAAGAGCTTAACTCACTCTGACCTACTCTGTCAGAGACCAACCATCAACTCCCCTCCAGAGTTCCGTGGCCTCCCTAACTGCCTAACTGCTCACCAACTGTCAGTTTTCAAAGTTCCAACCGACATTTCTCCTGGTGCCTGGCCCAAGCTCTGCCCTCTGGCCTCCCAAGGTTCTATGCTCCCTTCCCTAGGCTGTCTCCAACTCAGCCTAATCTGGGAAACCTAACCTTAAAATTGCCGTTCATCCAAAACAGACCATTAAATGGCCAACCCACCAAAAAGGGCTTTTTCCCCCTGAGCTTCTTCTGGCCCTAAAATATAGGCAATTCGTCACAGCCTCCATGATGTATTTTCTGTCCTCTTGTTGACCAATAAAGGTATCACTCTTTTTGTGGATTTTCTTGTATTTTTTTGTATAAATGGATTTTGTGTATGTTGTATACACTTATGATATCTACTCTTTCAATGGAGATCATTGATGCTAATTATTTTTGAAGGAATATGATTAAGAATAATTATCAGAGCGAATTAAACATGTGAATATCTTTCAAAAGAAGATTTAGATAATCCAAAATTTACTAAAGACGAAACCTACTGAAATCAACGACTGTGCTTCCAAACAAACACACAAAATTCAGAAATCCCTACAACTTTAAACATATTCACTCTTAAATTAAACAATTGCTCTTATATAAAGAAATTGCTTTGGCTAACCCTATATATATATATATATATATATATATATATATATATATATTCAAATGCAAATTTAGGATTTAGGACCAGTTAAAGACCTCTAACTCAAAATGATATTTCAAAGTAAATATGGGTGACCAACAATGAGAAACTATTTCAATTAGGTTTGCTTTTTATTGACATCTGAAACATATGTGTTCATCTTGAACATAAAAACTCAGTTTCATTTTCCTTAGATTTTTCATAAAATTACAACAGCCTCTAGACAACCATTTGCATGCCAAGCTGTTGATGCTCACATGTTTGAATCTGGATTAAGAAATTTTCCTTGATTGAAACAGACTGAAAGCTAAATGAATTGCTCAGTAGTTATTAGAATAGGATCAGTTGGTTAAGGGCTGCAAGGAACACAAGAGGTAAGAACATACTATGCCCTGCCATTCCAAACTTTTCTAGACATTTAAAGAACCAAAATAAAAAATAGCAGGAAGGAAAATGAAGATGCTGGACCTTATCTGTAAAGTTTTCATTTGTTCTACCTGCTGCCAAGAAGACAGATGAAAGGAAAGGAAATATTCTTGAGTTTTCAAGAAACAGAAGCTCTGATTGCAACAAATGTTAAATGGAACAATATTAGAATGTACTTAATTTTACTCAAAAGTAGATATTATTTATTTATTTATGTCCCACCTCCCCCCCCCCCAGGGTCTTAGGGTGACTCACAACATAGAACAGTAAACAATGTAACAATATAAACAAAATAAAATGGATTATAATATAAAACAATTTAAATTAACGGAGGTGGGACTGTGAGAAGGGTGATCTTAAAGCCCTAGTAGGTTCATAGGGGGAGATGCGGTTGCGAAAACAGGTTGAACCTGAACCATTTAGGCGCAGGAGTAAAAGTTTGCAATGTATGCACTTCTGTCAAAAATTGAAAGTTTCTCATTCACCACTTACAAGGCAGCATGTCAATTTGCCATCTAATAACTTTACCACCACTGAAAACTTTTATTGTCAAGGTGAAAACAATTTATTTGGATAGAAGAAAGAACCTATTGGCTTTCTGGTGCTTGCATTAAATATGCCAAAGAAACACAACAATGTTAATGTTTCCTCTGAAATCATTTTTGTTTCCCCAATCACTAGCTAAACATAAGCTTCAAAGTGTTTCTTTTTCTCAATTTCTGCATACAAATTGACTTTATATCTAGACTATTTCCATATTTTTAATATATCAATGGAGACAAATGAATAATAGCTGTGGAATCTATTTCTCCTGTGAGATTTGCAAGTCTATTTCTTTCTCTTGTTTTCTGTCACACTAAACATGAGATAGACTTTTGCTATAATTAATTATTTAAAAAGGAAGAATGGGGGGAAGAACAGATGAGAGAATGAGTAATCACTTTGTTTAAAAGCATTTTTTTAAAAAAAAATCTGCTTTCAGGACCTCTATACATGTCAGATGTTTACCCAGCAGCAATTACATGTCCAGACGACATCATCCAACAAAGCAGATTCATTATGGAGTCATACAAAATAAGAAAACTTGAGAAACAATGCACACTTCAGAATGCGTAAAGTATGTATATTACTAAAGATGGAAATGGAAACAGAACTGTTAAAAGAATGTATGACTAAATGAGCACAGAATGTCAGGCACAACACAGAATTAGATAAAAATAGGAAAAATGTGGACTATTGGCTTAAAGAAAATTTTGTGCTACAAACATAGGGATTTTTTTAATAAAACGATTAACAGGTGGTACCTGACCGCAGCAAAACTAGCTCAAATTAAGAAAGTGCTGAAAGTGTAAAGAACAAGAAAGAACTTCCTTCCACATATGGTGGTTCTGTAAAAAAGCAAGAGTTCTTGGGCAAGGTACAAAAAACACAACAAGAATTTTTTCAATCAAACATATATTTGGAGCCCGAATTATTTTTATTGGAAATGCCAAATGAACAAACAAAATCATCAAACTATAAAGTATTACACCACACGATAACAGCAGCAAGGATAAATATGCATAGTTTTGGAAGAAGGCGGACCTCTCAACAATAGAAGAATGGATGGTTAAAAATGTTAAAATAGCAGAAATGGACTAATTTGATGGACAAAGAAAACACACACACACACAACTTTAGCAAGAACTAAAGTTTGTTAAAAAAAAGGGGGGGGGTTTATAGGTTTTATGATTCAATCTGTTAGAATCTGTGTAGAGGATTTATAAATAATAACTATCAGGCCAGAAAGAAGAATGGAAAACCAGTGTAATAGGAAGGAAGAGGAGAATGACATATGAATGCCTTCAACCCAAGGGATGGGAAGTCACCAAAATGGGTGGGGTTGGAGGAGAAGAGGGTATAACCAAATACAAATATTGTGTAGATGTTAGGTAGTGTTGTATTGGTTCATGTATATATACATGTACATAGATCTATTTCATTGTTTTTTTATGAATATGTAAATTAAAAATTAAATTAAATCCAACCAATAGTTACAATTACAGGAGACCTAGTGTTTGGAACTACTGCGAAGAAGGGCACAAATGTTTTTCTTAACTGCTAATGCCATTTTAATGATGCATTGTTACACATCAGTGGCTATAAACTCTTCTTCTCCATTACACTGGCTTCTTAACAAGAACACTATTTTACTATATGTGGTTAGTGATACTGTGTGTGGTTAGTGATGTATAATAGACATCTGGAATGGCCTAGTCATATGCGATTTGATTTATGATTTGGTTTATGTATGTAAGGCATTGAATTTTATCATTATTTTTTGTAAACTGCTTTGAGTTCCCCCCCCCCCCAGGGGTGAGAAAAGCGAAATATAAATACTGTAAATAATAATAATAATAATCCTCAGTACCTGTGGATTTAAAAGGAGAGAAGAATCTAGCAGGTGAGTGACAAGGAGAAGGAAATACTTAGAAATGGGACTGAAAGGAAAAGGACATATAAGCAGGCTGTGGCAATAAAAAGAGAAAGAGAACAAGCATTGAGAGAAGACTAGTATCTGGTATTGATTGGCCTCCTAAATCAATATGGATTAATTAAAAATGGATCCAGAACCAGTATAAAGGCAGGTTTCCTAATCTAGATTTTCTTATTCTGTCTGTCTTCCTTTCATTGTCTCTGTCAGGTATCTCACCAACAGCAATTTGGAAGGAAACTCAATAATGTCTGGTTTTGGTAATGCTGCCAAGTATACCTCAAAGCTATTCAGAGCTTGGAGAATGGCACCCCATTTAACTAGTGCTACCTATACATTTTCCTTTCCTCCTTGTTCCCAGCTTTTTTTCTGGCCATTGCTTCTTTGTCCCTTATTTCAATATAACTGGTATAGGCCTAAGAATCTCTTTAAAATTTAAACAAATCACATGGTGTTTGGTTTGAGAGTAGGTCTAGGATTCCAGGAGACTAGGGTTCAAATATATGCTCAGCTATGGGAACCCAACAGATGACTCTGAGCAAGTCACTCTCTTCAGCCACAAAATACAACAATGGCAAACTGAAGAAATATTACAAAAAGAAAAAAAACCTCAGAATAGATTTACTGCATAAGTCTGAAAAGACCTGAAGGAATACATCAACAAAAATAATCATCCCTCCCACCCCATTCAAAAATCTAAAAACAGGATATACTGAATAAAACAGCTTGAAATATTTCCAAAGAGACTTAAAGAATTTTAAATAATCCAATATGATAAAAAAAACCCTCAAAATCCAACAGGAAATACATTTACAGCTAATACAATTACCAAACTTACATTGATTTAGAAAATCTTTTTAAAAGAAAAGACTGCAGCAACTGTATTATGTTATAACCTCTAACAATCTTTCCAGTATCAGATTGCATCCCATTAGCAACTGCTGAATTAAGCTTTTAACAGTAGCAGCATTAGCCAAATCCAATGATACCACTGACCTCTGCTTTTCTTAATGAATTAAGAGGTAAAGAAAAATGTGGCTTCCAAAAAGCTTCCCTTCCTTTCTAACACAGGAAATCCTGTGTGGTTAGACAGTATGTTTCATGCCCTGGGATTTCATTCTACTCCCTTGCAAATGCTCATATTAGCAGCATGTCACAGGAAATTATTCCTTATTTTCAGTACCTCCAGGACAGAACTACTTTGGATACAAGGTCAGCATGAATACCTCATTACCTCCTTATCATTGCAAAGCAGCTGTGGAGGATGCAAGGCATAATATAGCATCATATGGCTGAATACGAGTTCAGCTTCATTTTTGGGATACTTCAGAAATCTCCCCAGCCTCTATTTAGCCATATCTAGAAATGTGTTTAAAATATCCATGGTAAAGAGGAGACAAAGTTGAGTAGAACCTTCTCAGAGACACAGTTTTCCGGCAAATAATAGTTTGTGTGGCTGTTTCTGAGTTTAAAAAAAAATCAGGAATATTAGGCTATGAGGTGCAACATATAATGGGAAATTCTACATTCTTTTTCCAAGAAGGCTTGAATGCAGTTAGCTAACCAAACAGTACATTAAAGCAGTGTTTCCCAACCAGTGTGCCGGGGCACACTAGTGTGCCATGAGCGATCATCAGGTGTGCCGTGGGAAATTGGAACCTCCAATACCCTTACTTATTAAAGGAGCACCACTATGTCACAGTACAAAATGCACAATTAATCATACAAAATCATACGCAAAAAACACATTCAAAGTACCCAATCCTGCTGGAGAAAATCAAAAGTCTTACATAAGGTAGTTTGGCGTGGTCGCCACAGAAAGCAGAGGAGTTGCGAACCAGGAAGTAGCGAGTTCACGGAGCGCTCCTCTACAGAAAACCCGCAATATTTGATGAAATCACGGAAGTGAGTTCCAAAAACAAAGTGTATCCTCAAGATGTTACCAATGTCAGTTTCGGGATCCGCACAATAACACAGTCAGTTTGCGGACAATTTAAAGAAGCAGCACCATAATCATAGCGACAAGGTAGAAAATCACGTAGATAATCACATATATTCAAACCGCCAGAGGCTGATGGAATCGATGGAATGTGGCGATGGAATCGAAAACTGGCATGGGCAAACTTGGACCTTCCAGGTGTTTTGGACTCCAACTCCCACCATTCCTAGCAGCCTCAGGCCCTTTTCCTTTCCCCCCCTCAGCCACTTAAGCAGGAAAGGGCCTCAGGCTGTTAGGAATGGTGGGAGTTGAAGTCCAAAGCACCCAGAGGGCCGAAGTTTTCCCATGACTGACAGCTGTTGAGCAAGACCTTCGTGTGTGTCTTTGCCATTCCTGCCAGGATATCTATGTTGTGTTCATCGAAACAGGCCCAGGTTTCACACTGAATGTATAAATACATATAACTAAAGTGTGTTAGAGTGTCATTTTGGTTGGTGGTGTGCTCAAAAAAGGTTGAATAACACTGCATTAAAGTATAGTACAGTAAATAATGAAGCAACTGTCTGCATAAGAAGAGCTATTGCTGAGTGAAAAGCAAGGAAAAGTTGAAAAGGGAAAAAAACCCTCTGTCTCAACTGATATCAAGAAAAGCAGAAACAGATGCATCACCTAAATAATCAATGGAAGCAAATGAACATCTGTTATTTAAAAAAGCAAAAACTGTGTACTTGCATTTAGAAACTTGTTTTCACATTGTCAGTCTTCATGTTGCAATTTTTACTAATCCATAAACAGTCATTTTTCTCTGTCAGAAAGATTAGTAGATACTCTGTAAACCTGTGACAATCATATGGCACAATCTGAAACAGCCTGAAGCAGTACATGTGGAAGTTTATAACTTCATTGTGACATGTGTAGGAACCATCACAGATCAATGAACTCTAGAGATTTATTCTTAAGAGGAAAAACCCAAACTGCAGCCTTGAAGGTGGAGGCAGACAGCTGTCAGAGATGGTTGTGATTTCTAGATTTCGAACTGCAGAAGCCTTGGGTAGGGGATGATTCTGGTAGTGGAAATGACGGAGAGGAAAGGGGGGCTATGTTTTCAGTGTGAGGTTCTTCTCTGGGCTGAAACTAACGTTGGTCACCAGCAGCCACCACTGCTGCATTTTGGTTGCTAGGGGTGGCAACCACCCCAGTCATCACTTGTTCAAAGTTTGGCTGCGAACTCATTCATGCCATCTCCCCTCCTCCACCTGACTTGTCTCCTCTCCCCAGAGACAGGAAAGCTCAAAGAATGCCTGTCAGGGCTGCGCACACTTAGATGCTCAAGGCTGGAGCCACCCGAGGAAAAGACAGAGCTTAACAGGGGTGAAGGGATGCAAGAGGCCGTGATCTCTCTTTCTTTCCTCCTGAAGAGCCAGTCTTTTCTGGGGCCCTGATCCCAAGAAGGAAGGAATGAACAAAGAGAGGAAGGAAGTCAAGAAAGGGAGGGGAGAAAGAAGAAAGTCAAGGAAGGGAGGAAGACAAAAAGCTGGGGGGGGGGAGGCGTGATTGAGATTTGAACAGGGGCCACAACTGACCCTCAAGCCAGACTTTGGACATGCCTGATGTATGCCTGGTGGCCAAGGCTTACTGTTGCCTTTGCAGTTTCTTTACACCATTATACATACAGAAGTACTTGCACTGGGTGCCATTTCCCCCCCAAAATCCAAAATACGGAACACTCTCAGTCCTAAGCATTTTGGATAAGAAATACACTATCTGTATTTTCCCAATATCAGAGACAACTCTTGCAGAGCGGAGGTGAACAGGTTGTGGTGCAGCATACATAAAAATCTATTTGCAATTTATAAGTCATTGTTGCTACAGTCCCGTAGCTTATTGTGTCACAGAACATTGAAAAAAAACATGATAATTACTAGTCAAGCTGGAGAAAACAGCTGTTTGTTTGGTTTTTGCTGTGGTAGACTGGGTCAAACAAGGAAGAGAAACTGGGTAAGGAAAGAATACAAAATAGTAGGTTGAATAAAAATTGGGTAAATTACAATGTAATAGGTTCAACTTTAAAATTGTTCAAAAATCAAAAAAAATTTAAAATTGCAATTAATGTTAATATTTAAACATTATATTTATATTTTAAAAATATAAAGGATCCTCTGATGATGCCAACCACAGATGCAGGCAAAACATCAGAAGAAAATGCTGATCGAACACACCCATACAACCCAGAAACCACACAACACCCAAGTATATAAAGACTGCTTCTTTTAACCAGGCCCCTTAACTAGGTTAATACTGAATGAACTAGAGATAAGCATGATAGACATAATCTCCAAAGTGAATCAACACCTCTTCCAGATACACAAAGTGAAAGAGGAGTTTATGAAAATCAGGGACTAACCTGCTATGTGATCATTTATCAAATATGAATATTTACTGTATATACTCAAGTGTAAATCGAGAAATTATGGTCTACAAAATTCAGTCTAATAACCTGGATCAATTTATCCATGAGTCAATCCTGAATAGCGACAATGGCTCAATGAGCTGTGTGTCCCCAACTATTTTGGATACTTTAGATCAGGGGTGCTCATTAGGTAGCTCGGGAGCTACTAGTAGATCTTCAGCCCTCTTTCAGGTGATCTTCGGGCCTCACCAGCCGGATGGGGCGCTCCTGCCATGCGCGTGCACACCTTGCGCGCGCGCACGCTCCTGCTGCTAGCTTCTGCTCTTGCGGTGCTTCTTGCCACCGCGCGGGCTCCTGCTGCTGTTTTCCGCCCGTGCAGCGTTTCTTCTGCCTGCGGGGCATTGCAGGAAGAAGGAAGCACGAGGCGGGGCCTCTGGAGGGAGCGCCCTGCCTCTCTCTCGTCCAGAAGCAGATGCAGCCTCTGTTGCCGGCGAGACAGGCAGGGCAGAACGCTCTTTCTGGATGCCCCACCTCGTGCTTTCTCCTTCCTGCAATGCCCCGCAGGCAAAAGAAGTGCTGCGCAGCAGCAGGAGTGGCAAGAGCGTGTGGCGGTGGGGGTAAAGATCTTTTGGACTTGGTTGCAGGAGTAGCTCGCATGCCACGCCAACATTGCAACCACTGTAACTACCCAACCGTGTTTTAATGATGGGGTGTGTATTTTTATTCTGTATTTTATATTGCATTTTAAAGTGTCTTTGCTCATTGTATGTTATTCTGCTTTCTGGCTGTGCTGAAAAATTGTGAGCACCCCAGTAAATAAAATAAATAAATAAATAAAAAGTGAGCACCCCTGCTTTAGATGGAGCAGAGTAACGGCTAAAGTCCTTCCTCTTGCTCTATCTCTTCCTCCCCAGAGCCAGGTACAATGGGCCCATTTTATCCACAGATTCATGTTTAGCTAATTCAGTTCACCTTGGATCCGAATGTATACAATGTTGTACATTGGAATCAACTGTGGGAAGAATACTAATCACCTCCTTAGCTACTCTACACCAAAGAGACTGGGAATGCAAGAGGAGACTTATAGGTATGCCCCTTTTTAAAATGTTTTAAAGGCAAGAGTGAAAGTAGCAACCAGCCCTGGCCACCAGGTGTGTCACATTCTGCAGGCTCTCCCACACTGTCCTACCACTTCTTCCCCACTTTAATATCCTCCCTAGATGTTAGTATAGAGGTATATGTTTTAATATTAATGATGAAGTTTACACACCCTCCCAGCTCTAATCCCGCAAACAGATCCTTTTCTTCTCTTTAACTCTTCGTATGTTCCCACTATGCATTTTTAAAAGGAAAAGAAACTAGTTGCTTGTTATATGACCCTAAGCTATGTCATTGACTGGTCATAGCAAATTCTGTAATTCTGGACCCAAAATCTGCCCTAATTTATCCACAAGCCTAACTTTGTCAAGTATATGTGGTAAATTATCACTACCAAATACAGGCATTTCCCTTCCAGCTGATGGAAACTGATCTAGTATACCCAGAACTATCTGACATACCCATTATAAGTCCTCAGATATCTTAAAAAGGAGGGTGGACAGCTTCCTTCTGGGGATGTTTTAGCAGGAAATTTTGCATTAAACAAGGAGTTGAAGTTGATAGCCCATAAGACCCCCCTCCAAATCTAGGTTTCTATTATTTTGTTTTAAGCTATGAAAAAAGTAAATCCTGCTAAGACATATGCCCATATAAGTAATTTACAAACTGGCTGAAAAAATGCGACCCACACCTCCACACTATTAGTCAGATAATATTATTCACCTCAAAAGGAACTCCACATTTAGATATAAGAGTAACCCTTCAAGCGTGCATTTGTCAGAAGCACACTGGATCTTTTAACAATGTAGACTATGAAGCAAATAGATTAATTATATTTCCAGTCTATGGAGGGTGCCCTTTCTTGTTATGGGTTTTGTGTTACATGAATGGCAACTTTGGAGGTAAGCTGATAGGGACAACGGAAGAGACCATCTGTGACTGTAAAATACTCTTATAGGTTCTGTAATAAATTTGAATTCAATGCTACAACATTCCTTCCTGTTGAGAGTTTTAGGTTCTTTGAAGAAAACAGATATATTCAGGACTTTAAAAGAGAAAACAGTCATCAAATCTGGCCCTGGATCTAAGCAAGACAGCATTACATCATTTGGACACCATAGTAGATTTTAGCATTTGCTCATTTGGGCTTCAGAGAGATTTGCTCAATTCTCTAATTCTATTCCGTTTGTGGTTTCACACATGCAAGTCTAAACAAAAATACAAAAAAACCCCTGCTGATTATAGCTCATGCTACCCAATTTATTGTAGAAAGTTGCAGTTGTCATCTTTTGTGTGTGTGTGTGTGTGTGAGGAGCGACTTAAGAAATGGCAAGTCACTTCTGATGTAAGAGAATTAGCTGTCTGCAAGGATGTTGCTCAAGGGACACCCGGATGTTTTACCATCCTGCGGAAGGCTTCTCTCATGTCCCTGCATGAGAAGCTTGAGATGACAGATGGGAGCTCACCCCGCTAGCCAGATTTGAACTGCTGACCTTTCAGTCAGCAGTTTTGCTGGCACAAGAGTTTACCCCATTGTGGCACTGCATAAAAATGATGATGAACAGTTTTTCTTGAAGATATCTCTATTACATTTTAGTTGTTAAGAAACCACCTTATAAAGTATAATTAAAGATAGGTATTAAACCTAAGCTATATATGAACACAAGAGAGTGTAGGCTAAGATTGTGTTTCAAATAGGAGAAACTAGAACAAGTTCCAAATCCCTTTCATACTCATAGACACCTGGATCACATACTGCTGTTCACCATAATTGATGTCCTACATACAATAAAAGGTTTTTGCAATTGTGGTGTGACTTTGGATTGTTTCTGAATGATAGAGACCTTATGAATCCTATCACAGGATATTCTTGGCAAGATTTGTTCAGAAGTAGTTTGCCATTACCCTCCTTCAAGGCTGGGCGTGACTGGTCCAAAGTTCACAATTGGGTTTCATGGCCTAGTGACTTGAAACGGGGTCTCAAGAACTGCAGCCCAATGCTCACACCACTATAATAAGCTGGCTCTCTTTCCACTTAACAAACATTATCCATGTTGACATTGCATAACTACACGCATTAATAGAGATGTAAGTATGCAAATTATACTGCCTGCAGTGAGGAATGAGTATAGCATTTTACGGACAAAGTAACTCATATTCACTCTGATTTGGATGCTTAAATTGATACAGGTCCAGTGGATGAAATTCTTGTCATTCCTTGTCCAGTAAAAATTGTTATTTTTCAATTTTGGAAGCTGAGGATGCAGGCAAGACCCTTGGAGAGGCAAGAGCAGACCAAAGGAGGACTAGCTGAGTAAGTAATGGGAGTGACTAATGGCTCTTTATAGCAAGGGCGGAGTCCCCGGTGGCGCAATGGGTTAAATCCTTGTGCCGGCAGGACTGCTGACCGAAAGGTCGGTGGTTTGAATCCAGGCAACAGAGTGAGCTTCCGTTTGTCAGCTCCAGCTTCTTGTGTGGGGAAATGAGAGAAGCCTAGCACAGGATGGCAAAACATCCAAGCGGTCCCTGGGTAACATCCTTGCAGACGACTAATTCTCTTACACCAGAAGCGACTTGCAGTTTCTCAAGTCATTCCTGACACGAGAAAAAAAATTAGCAAGACCAGATGCCAAGATACTTGGACACTGAAGTAATACCTTTATTCAAAAACCCTTCCCTGGATCCTACTAGATTGGATAACTATAAAGCAATCTCAAATATTCCATTTTAGGGCAACATAATAGAGTATATGATAGCCTCTGAGCTTCAGGGGTCCTGCATGAGATGGATTATCTAGATGTAGCTTAGCTTGCAGCACTGTTTGACAGTGGTTCCAGTCCTTCCTGAAGAGGCACTCCCAGAAGGTGGTACTGACAGATTCCTATTCAACACCTTGTCTGAGCCCCTTTGGGTTCCTTTCTGTTTCTTATGCTATACAATATATGCTGGGAGAAATCATCCGGCATTTTGGAAGCATGATATCAAGCTCTATTTTTTATTTTCATATAATTACATAACCATTGTTTATGTGCTATAGACGTGCCTGGCCTATGTCATGTACTGCATGGCAACAAACTGAAGCTTAATTCAAAGGATACAAGAGATGATCCTGCTCATGTGAAAGCAGATCTGAGAATAAGGATTCAGTGTGAGCTGCATTACACTCACTTGGAAGATGCAGGTTGCAGCTTAGGTGTACTCCTGGACTAAGCCCTGATCCAAGAGGCCCAGGTTTCTTCAGTGACCAAGAATGAGTTTGCCCAGTTACAACAAGTGTGCCAGCTCCTCCCATTACCCCAAATAACTGATCTAGCCATGGTAACAGATGCCTTGGTTACATCCCATTTGAATGAGTGTAACACACTCTACCGTATTTGAAGCTGTATCAAAAAGTGCTCAAAAAATTCAGTTAGCTCAAAGGGCTGCAACAAGATTGTTAATTGGGGTTGGAGATAGGGAATATAACACACCTTTGTTGGAACAGTTCTAATGGCTACTGATCCATTTCTGGGCACAATTCAAAATGCTGGCTATGCTGTATAAAACCATATAAGACTCATTTCCACACTATTGAATGAACACATCTCCATATATGGGCCTGTTTGGGTTCTAAAATAGGTTCTAAAATGTTCAGGAGAGTTCACTTTATGTGTGACATTACCTCCTTGCAGGGCCGTAGCCAGGATTTTGATTCGGAGGGGGGCTGAGTTTGGTTCGGGGGCTGAGACTGGGTGGAAGAGGGTCTACCCTAGCAAACCTTTTGTATTGTTATCCCAATAACCCCATTAATGTGGGATATAATGAGCATGGTGATCAGATCATGATATGAATAAACATAACAGTTTAAATAATGTACCAGTAAGGCCTTTTCGTGGACCACCCTGAGAATTTCGGGGGCTGAAGCCCCTTAGCCCCCTGCTACATGCCTGCCTCCTTGGGATTGTTTGGTAGTAACAAATGAGGAAACATCAATGGCTGCTTCCAAACGTTAAAACTTTTCTCTTGGGAGGTTATGATGTCTGCTTCCTTGCTCTACTTCCATTAGCAACTAAGAAATTTTCTTTCATGATAGGCTTAGAAATCAACTATAAACCATCTTTTAATGGTTTGCTGGATTTAAAACTTTTTATATTCTTTCTTTTAATGAATTATAAATAGTTTTAGCTCTGTAGGTTGTTAACTGTTTTTAAATGATACACTAAGACATATGTTGTTTTTGTATGGTTTTTAATTTGAGAGGCGCCCCCAAAAAGAGATATAAGGACTTCCTGAAACAACATCTCAGGCTCGGCCAGATTGATCACCCAAAATGGTCCACCCTGGCCTCACAGCTGGAGGCATGGAGATGCACTATCCACAATGCTGTGGCCTCTTTCGAGAAGACATGCCGAACGGGTCTCGAAGAGAACCGACAACGCAGAAAGAACTGCAACTTGGAAACAACATCACCCAAGGAGACTTTCTGCTGTGCTTTCTGCAACCGGACTTGCCTATCTCAGATCGGCCTTTTTAGTCATCAACGCGCTTGTAAAAAGCGTGGAATGAGTCCTTCCTAAAGAATCTTCGTTCGCGGAGTAATGCCAAGAGCGAGATAATTTGTACTGGTTTTAATAATCTCCAAAGAAATGTCAAACCACCTCTAAGTATTCCTTGACCCCATAAAATTCATGGTGTCAAAAGGGAACTTGTAGGCATACACACATTCTACTCTAAAGAAGACACTGTGAAAAAAGATGAGATGATGACGGTGATGATGATGATGATGTAATGAAGCCAACAACATCCACTGAAACAGCTGGAAAGTACTTTCTATGTCATAATTTACATAACAGCCCACAATGCTTTGTGCAGTTAAATCTTTTAGCTGTCATAATTTTATAGCCCTGTTTTTGAAGCATTGTAAAAAAATATCCACAGGATTTAAAGTAGGTCTCTAGATGTTACAAGGGTTTTAAAAGATTAAAATGTCAAAAAATGCCAGCCTTTTGTTAGGTTTATGTTTTGCTAATTTTCAGAAATAGCAAAATAGCTTTCCAATGGTTTGTCTTCCTTCTTAAACACAATTTTAAAAATTGTGTGACTAGGCTCTTTCATTTTTTAAATTATTTAAGCTATTTCAGGGTGATATAAAATTGGTATGGACAAAATTGACAATGACAATGACAAAATTGGTTTCACCTACCCCAAAAGTTGTGGGGTGAAGTAAAAAATGGAAATTATTGGCAAGTAAAATTATTGTAATCAGCTAGACTGGAAACTACAGCACCTACACTGCCATATCATCCTGATTATTAAAGAAGATAATCCACATTATTTACTTTGAACTGGATTATATGAGGACCCTTCTACACAGCCATATAACCCAGATTAATAAATCAGAAAATCCCATAATATATACTTTGAACTGGGTTATCGGAGTCCACACTGACATATATTCCAGTTCAAATCAGAAAATGTGAGATTTGAGTCAGCTGTGTAGAAGGGGCCCCAGACAGGCCCTATATCCCAGGATCTGATCCCAGGTTTTCTGTTTTGCCTAGATCGTCTGGCAGTGCAGACTCAAATAATCCAGTTTAAAGCAGAAAATCTGGGATCACATCCTGGAATATAAGGCCTGTCTAGAAGAGCCCTGTGTCTACATTGCCATATAATCCAGTTTAATCAGATAACCTGAATTGTATATGGCACTGCACAAAGGGCCATAGTAGTTTCAATTTCATTTTGTTTCAAAAAGTATAGGTCCAGTCCTAATATTAGTTTGGTTTGCATCTTGGTTTGGAAACTACAGTTTGTGCTGCATTCCAGATCCTTGCTCGGTGTTGCAGCAGGTAATGCACACAGTGCATCTGTATTGGAACCATAGAATCATAGAGTTGGAAGAGACCACATGGGCCATCTAGTCCAACCCCCTGCCATGCAGGAAAAGCACAAGGTATCCCTGACAGATGGCTATCCAACCTCTGAAACTGGATGTTTTTAACTAAGAGACGCAAATGATTTATGTTTTTATTCATTTTGTTTTGGTTTTATATTATATGTTAATGTTTTAAATGTTTTTATGATGTTGTTGGGCATTGCATTGATGCCTCTGTAAACTGCCTTGGGTCGCCTGAGGGCTGAGAAGGGCGGTATACAAATGCAGTAACTAAGTAAGTAAATACAAGTTTCCAAGGAAGGAGCTTACAGCACACTCCGAGGCAGAGAGTTCCACTGCTGAACAGCTCATATGGTCAGGAAGTTCTTCCTAATGTTCCGGTGGAATCTCCTTTCCTGTAATTTGAACCCATTGCTCCTAGTCCTAGTTTCAAGGGCAGCAGAAAACAAGCAGGCTCGCTCTTCCTCATGACACTCTTTCGCAGATTTATACATGGCTATCATGTATCCTTTCAATCTTCTCTTCTGCAGGCTAAACATACCAAGTTCTTGAAGATGCTTCTCATAGGGCATGGTCTCCAGATCTTTAATTTTAGTTGGCCTCCTTTGGACACCTTCTATGGTGCCCAGAACTGGACACAGATTTCTAGGTGAGGTCTAACCAAAGCAGAATACAAAAGCAGCATGACTTCCAATGATCTATTCTAGACACTATACTCCTTTTGATGCAGCCCCAAATCCCATCGGCTTTTTAAGCTGCTGCATCACACTGTTGGTTCATATTCAACTTGTCCACAAAGACTTCAAGATCTTTCTCACATGGGCTGTTGTCAAGCCAAGCATCCCCTATCCTGTATCTTTGCATTTCATTTTTTCTGCCTACGTGTAGTATTTTACATTTGTCCTTGTTGAAATTCATTTTGTTAGTATTGGCCCAGCTCTCTAATCTGTTAAGGTAATTTTGAATTCTGATCCTGTCCTCTGGGGTATTACCTATCCCTCTTAATTTGGTGTCATTTGCAAACTTGATAAGCACGCCCTCTAAACCTTCATCCAAGTAATTAATAAAGACATTGAACAGTACTGGTCCCAGGACCGAACCCTGCGGCACTCCACTAGTCACTTATTTCCAGGATGAAGAGGAACCACTGGGGAGCACCCTTTGGCTTCAATTCATAACCAATTACAGACACACCTAATAGTAGTATTGCCTAGCCCACATGTGACTAGTTTGCTTGCAAGAAGGTCTTGGTATGCCACTCCTTTTTCATTGTGAAAGCAGTTAAAAAAAAGGCAGCGGGGTAGGTAACGAAAGGCCCACCACCTCCCTTCCCCCGCAAGCTGTGGGGCCAGCGAAGCACAAAAAGCAATGTGTGGGGGCGGGGGGCAGTGAAGGGCCCTCTGCCACTCCCCCTCCCTCTACGCGCTGCCTTTTCACACCTCTAACTCCGTCGGGTGCAAGGCCGAAGTGAGAATGCCTGCAAACCACCGCTGTGCAAGCACACCCAGGCCTTTGCACCATGGCCATTGGCAGGGAGGTCAATGGAAGGCCCTTCTGGACTTGCTTGCACAGGGGCAGTTAGCAGGCCTTCACACTGCAGCCTTGCTCTCAAGGGAGGTAGAGGGAGCTACCTAGCTGCTCAATCAGCTCTGCAGCACCTAGGCCTCCAGGCAGTGGGAAAGAGCCCATGCTGGAGAGCGTCCCTCTTCCGGTGCCATCAAGTGCGTGGGGAAGAAGGTCACTGTCATTGTGCTTGAGAGCGCACACCCAGGGGCCGGCACCGGGGTGCTCCCTACCTCTCACTCTCCATAGGCGTAGGCCTCTCAAGGCCTTTTTGGCACTCTGTGGATAGGGCATGGGGCTTAGCCTTTTACCCTGTAGATAGGACATGGGGCTTAGCCTTTTACCCTCCTCATACTGGGGAGGCAGAGGAGGCGGTGCCTAAGAAGGCACCCCTGCGACACCTTGGAAATTGGCAATAGATCCTTCCAGGGGGTCACGACCCCCAGGTTGAGAACCGCTGATCTAGGCACAAGGGAAGCTCTCCTACATGAAGCCCTCTGTATATGAAGAGAGTGACAGAGTTAGAGACAGGGGTTGGGGTAACATGCTGTCATAATGAATTAATAGAACAATTGGAAATCTCAAAATCAACCTGAGCATTTATGAACAGTAAACAAGTTCGGCAAACTTTCTGTAGGGAACCAATTCTATGCACAGCACGGGACCAGACAACTAGCAACCAGCAATATGTAATGCTTGATTACTCTAATCATTACCAAATGTTTCTACAGCAAATGACCAATTAAGAAGTGGCATAATCAGTATGCTAAAACCTATGCCACTCAGATGAGGAATAGATTGAACATTTCAATTCAAACTTGCTAAGTTTTAAATAGGTGAAGTCATCCAACAAGAGGGAGAAGCCAACTTCCAGACATATGTATTATTATCCATCATTCAAATTTCACCAATGTTGCACCACAGTTCTTTGTTCAGAAAACACATCAAAATGCATAGTACAAGAGAAAATATGTTGCTAACAATGTATTTTACCTAAATGCAAATTTACACATTCATTTTCTGAGATGCAGGTGAATGCTGAAACAGAATGGAAAGCTTCATGAGTGGCCATGTAGAATAGTGAAGCAAATTAAAAACAGACTGGTTATTCACCTCCTATAAAACCTTATTTTTGCCTTCCACCTTTGCTATTTTATATGAAAAGTGCTGCTTCTACAGATGGTAGCCAATTACCCATGGGTGTTAAGCAAGCATTTTGTTCTGAATTATCATCATCGTCTTCACCTATGTATTCTAATACACAAAATCCTGACATATATAAATATATATGTATGTGTGTGTGTGTGAGAGAGAGAGAGACATTTCACAGCTACCAACATGTCCAATATTCTAGCACATCAACAACAATAAAGATGTTATCAATAAATACATTTACATGATATATTAGAATAGAGAAATAAAATACCAGTACTATTAAAAGCTAAGAAAAACATAAAATATACTTTCAAACACTGGGAAATCCTATATTAGTCAGCCTCTGATCTATAGCTGACCTCTAGCTGGCTGCATTTAGAGAAAAATTTCTATGTCCCAACACTAATCCCACTCAAGCCACTCTGGAACTATCTTATTAGCATTCTGCTGCACTCTCCATAAGGGAATTAAAGATTTAACGAATCCTCGTTTACCAAATGTTTCAGTGACTTTAACCTTTTGACCTATGTAGATACACTGACCCATGAACATTATTAAAATCAATTGCAAGGCTAAAAGGTCTCAGAGAACACGTTTCTCTTTTGTACAGGGCGGGGGCTACTCTACAGCTACTCTACAGCAAACTAAAGTCAGAACATACTTGACATGCTGTGTAATAGGTCGTCTAATTAACAATACAGCTGCACAACCTCAAAACCCCAAGTCCCACATTTGAATTTCTCTAAACTATGCAGTGTGCACCACAGAAATGTGATCAGGCTGAAAGGATGCACAAAAACATTGCTTGATGAGCCCGCAGGAGCTTAGTGTATAATAAAGACATTGGAAAGGGAGAATGTAAGCTTGCCAATTCACAGGATTTAAGACTAATTATTCATTCTCAAACATCAACATGCACCCGCTCAGCAACATTCTGCTAGACAGCAATTTCAAACCAATTCTGCCAAGTAAAATAAATTCATATTTTAAACCACCTCATGGCTTAGGATAAGGTTTCATTTTTTATATCATCTTTAATGCTTTTCATCACACATGTATAAATCTGCCAAATGATAAGTGTATGGCAGCAGTCATTTGAAAGTTTGTCAAAACTGGAAGCAAGCAGTTTCAGTGTCCTCTTCTGGCACATTGAAAGAGAAAATTGGGAGGATGAAAAGCCAGAGCTTAAACTTGTAAGCGTATAAAGCTGAATGTTTAACGTTTAATAGCCTGAGATAGAAAAAAATATAGTCTCACTTGACCAATAGCTGACCACCTGTCATCCCCAGAGCTTGCAAAACCTTCACAGGATTCTGGAACAGCACCAAAATGGTGATTGCTGAAGGAGTACCGAAGATGCCAGCTCCCAAATAACCACACTGGGAAGTTATGTGTGTGTTAGTTTTTTAATCTTTCCCAAATAATTCTTAAACTGCCTTACTACACTTTCCTGTATATACATTGCGGAGTTTGCCAAAAAAGGAAACAAAAAGCCAGCCACCTGGAACAATCTGTCAAAGAAATGACTGGCTTTGATACTTTCCAGAGGCTTCTCATCCCCTGAGCAACCCATCCATCTATCTTCCTCTTCAGATGTCTCAGCTCCATAAAAAAAACATTGCAGTACTGTCAGAAGTATATGCCTGTCACTGAACTATGGGGATTTTTTGTTCAATCCAGTTTTGACATGTAAAACATTTGGGTTTCTGAAAGAAGGGAACAAGAAAATATTCAAACTAGCAAAGAATAGGGTTCAAATCCCCATTTGACATGAAAATCCACTGGGTGACTTTGGATAAATCACATGCACTTAGTCTAGGAATACTCTGTATTAGGGTTGCCATACGTTGGAAATGACTTGAATACTACAAAATAACAACATGTTCTTGGTTAAGAAAAAAAATTCTGAAAACCAATATTAATATTCTCTTTATGTCTACCATTAGGTTTTAGACAGTATTGAATGAAACTGCAATGAGATAGGTACATCCCTAATACCCGTTTTGATTTTTGTCCTTGGATGTTTTTGTATGTTGAAGGAAACATCATTTGACTAAATTCAAAAATTCAGTGTGGGATATATATATTCCTCTAGATTTCTACTTCATTCGAAGATCACAATATTATTCCCATACCCCTCTTCTCTTAGCACTAAGAAGTGATGGTCCTGAGCCATCTCAACCCAAATTGGATTGGATGAGGCTCTACTAGTGCTTGTCATATCTTCACTGCAGGTAAAAGGGATGATGGATGGACTAGTATGGCAAGTACATATTGCATAGCTAGCTAGATTTTTCACAATGATACTACCCCTGGCTCTTCTGGAGCATTACTCATGTTGTCAGAAGTAGAGGTATCTGCCGTACCCTAAGGTAAGAAAACATTTAACTGCCACAACAGAAATCAGATTTTTGAAAAGCTATTCCAAATGTAAGATGTTTGAACACATACTTTTACTGCATATACTGAGCAATGCTCACTATACCATTACAATCTGTGCCTCCTCATTTTGGGTTTGCAGGGCTCAGAAAAAGAATGCTAAATCAGCATCTTGAACGGCTGAATAAATGGAGCTTGTTTGTGGAAACAGCTGCCACATGGAACAACTTGGAGGAGCTTCATCTTGACAGCTGTAATATGTAAGCTGGCCCTTGCAATTATAATCACTGGAATGAATAGACAAAAGTAGCTGACCCTTTCCTTGGATATGCAGTCAGTTAAAACCTTAGTAGGGAAAAAGTGGTTATTTTCTTAATTTTTATTTCCACACTTGAAGTGTCTGGTTCTTCTCGATAAGAACAGTAGTAATATTAATTTACTATTACATGTTGATCTATATCACACCTTTTTCCAATCTTAGGACTCAATGCAGTTTGCAAATTATTAAAACTAATATTTTGAAGTTTTTAAGACTTCCAGAGTACTTCTTTTTATATAGTTTTTCAAAATTAGAGGAAATAAAGAAGCAGTCATAGTCTCTGTAAACAAAAATAAGCATTAGCCATTTAAGTTTTCTTTTTACCAAACGGAATACAAAAAGACTAAAGAAGAAGCTCTACCTCAAATGGAAGGAAGGAAGTCTAGAAAAGACACTGAAGTAGTGTCTTTTAAAATATTATTAATTGGGCTATGTTGTGTTTATTTAGTTTGCCTATGCTCCTTTTCTTTGTCTTCTTTGGTGATGTATTTTTTTCTTGCTGAAACTCAATAAAATATTTTGAACTAATACTGATTAAATATATGCAAATACATTGGTGCTGTATATATAGTAAGTAGTTTTTTTTGAAAAAACTCAAACTCCATTTAGTTAACAAATTTTAAAACCAATTTACATTAATTTAGAAACAGAATATAAAAATAAACAAAACAGCAGATCACTAAAAACCCATCACAGTGAATTTCTATTACCCCAATGGAAAAGGAAAGTTCTGACTGCACAGCAGAAGGAAAGCAATGAGAGAGCTCTTCTGGTCTCCTCAGGGAAAAAATTCCAAACTGAGAGCAGTGACCAAAAAAGCCTCCTCTGTTCCCAAGAAACATGCCGGGGAAGATGTCAGGGTTCTTCTGAAGATGTTATAGCACCATAACCCATCTGATCTTGAAAACTAAGCAGGATCAGTTATCACTTGAAGGGGACACCACTAATGAATATCAAGTGCTGTAGATTATATTTCAAAGGAAAGAACTGTCAAAACCACCTCTGTCTTTTATGCTTAAGAAAACCCTATGAAAGTTCAACACACACACACACACACACACACACACACTATCCACTCAGCTGATCACCCTCGGTTCTACTTTACAAGCCAGGAGGGGCAAGGATCTAGTACATGTACAGCTATGATGTTTCCTACCTCTCTAAGGAATCTGTCCACCTTCCTTAGCTGTACAAATTGAAAAGTGTCCCTTATCACTGAAGTAGTACTGGCCAGTGTTATATCCATTGGAACTACAGTTGAGTCCTGCTTATCCAACCTTCAATCATCCAACATTCTGTATTATCCAACGTAGTCTGCCTCCCGCCCAGATCTATAGCTGTTTTAATACATTGCGATGTTTTGGTGCTACATTCATAAATTTGGTAATTACTAGATAACATTACCGTGTATTGAACTGCTTTTTCTATCAATGTGTTGTAAAACATGATGTTTTGGTGCTTAGTATGTTAAATCATAAAGTAATTTGACGTTTAATAGACTTTTCCTTAATCCCTCATTATCCAACATTTTCACTTATCCAACGTTCTACCGGACCGTTTATGTTGGATAAGTGGATATATCAACTGTAGCATCCAAATTGGAACAAATCTGAGCAATTGTATTGGCAAAGTGGCTGGCAAATTCTTCACAGTGACTTGTGAGCAGATTACTTTCTCTTGTGTGCCTTCACTCCAAAAAACAGTTTTACTGGGTGACTCTTCATAGATGAATTAATGGGATAGAAAAGGGGGTTTTGCTACCTATATTGCACGAGCTAACGCCGCCTGGGTTTGTGGCCAGTAGTCAGACGAGGACAGAGGGGCGGGGGGGAGGGGTGGCCATTCTCAGTCGAGACAAGTTTAATTCCAGGACAATCCCGCCGGCGAACATCCCCGGAGTGGAGTGTGGGCCGGGTGTGGGACCTTGGTGAGAGTGTAGCCCTCCTGCTGGTGTACCGTGCACCCAACGCACCGGCAGGAGGTCTGCCTAAGCTGCTGGAGGTGGTTGCGGAGTGGGCATTGAGGTTCCCTAAGCTTATTGTCTTGGGGGACTTCAATGTCCACGCCGACACCACCTCCCCATCACCAGCAGCCATGGACCTGGTGTCCACCATGGAGGCACTAGGACTCTCACTGTGTAAGACCGGCCCCACGCACTGCGCCGGACATACATTAGATCTGATCTTCGCCGCCGGAATTCAAGTGATCCTAACCTCCGTTACGGAGGTTCCATGGTCGGATCACAGTGTCTTGGAAGTCCGATTGGGTGCGGTCCCCCCTCCCGGTAAGGGTGCGGAACCTATTTTGGTTCGCCCGAAGAGACTTATGGAACCCACTAGGTTCCTGAATGCTCTAAGGGACTGGGAACTCCCCTGCGATTCGGTCGATGGGCTGGTGGAAGCCTGGAATACCAGTCTTGCCACTGCCCTAGACGAGATCGCCCCCAGACGCTCTCTCATTCCCCGGAGAAATCGCTCGCCATGGTACACCGAGGAGCTGCGGGCGATGAAACGGAGGAGGAGACAGCTAGAGGACGTGTGGCGGAGTCTCCGTGACGAAGCGTCGAAATCGGCTTATAAGCAGTTTAAGGAGGCTTATGAGCGAGCTATCAAGGAGGCAAAAAAAGTTTACTATACCTCCTTGATAGAGTCAGCCAGTTCACGCCCAGCTCAACTTTTTAGGATAATTCGGTCCATGACAACAATCCCAACTGTCCCAAATGATAGGGTATTGGCTCCAACAGCTGAGGCTTTCCAGAACTATTTTACTGACAAGATTTCGACTCTCCGCCGGGACATTCCAGCCACGGTTGATACGGTTAGTGAGCTCGAGACCCCGCCGCCACTCGGCGGGCCCACCTTCACCCGGTTCCAGAAGCTGGACGCAGCAGCTGTTGATAAGTTACTGTCTGCAGCTAGGCCAACTACTTGCTCCCTCGACCCGTGCCCCTCCTGGCTTATTAGATCTTGCCGGGAGGGGCTACGAGGCCCCCTGGGCACGATCATAAATAGCTCCCTTGAGCAAGGAGTCTTCCCAGGGGACTGAAAGAGGCTATGGTAAGACCGCTGCTGAAGAAGCCGAATTTAGATCTTTCGGCTCCTCCAATTACAGGCCGGTGTCCAACCTGCCCTTTTGGGCAAAGTAATTGAGAGGGCAGCAGCGGATCAGCTGCAACGGTTCTTAGATGACACAGCTGGACTTGATCCCTACCAGTCCGGCTTCCGTATTGGGCATGGGACGGAGACCGTGCTTGTCGCCATTACAGACCAACTTCGCGCCAGCTGGACCAGGGCGGGTCAGCCCTGCTTGTCTTGTTAGATCTGACAGCAGCGTTTGATACGGTAGATCACGCACTGTTGACCCACCGTTTAGCCGGCACCGGAGTGGGGGGGACCGCACTTCAATGGGTGGCCTCCTTCCTCCGGGGCCGGGGACAACGTGTGGAGGGGCGGGGAGGTCTCCGGGAGGTCCCCACTTAATTGTGGGGTCCCCCAGGGGCCATCCTTTCCCCTCATTATTCAACGTCTATATGCGACCCCTGGCCCAGCTGGCCCGCGACTTTGGTCTGGAGTGTTATCAGTATGCGGATGACACCCAGCTTCTGCTGAGAATGGACGGCAGGCCGGATACCGTACCGATTGTTTCCATCGATGCCTAGAAGCCGTGACTGGTTGGCTGCGCGCCAGCCGGCTGAAGGTGAACCCGTCGAAGACGGAGATCCTATGGCCCGGTCGCCCTGGGCTGGGTGGGTGCCGGTTGCCTACCCTGGATGGCGAGCGACTTAGCCCGTCATCTTTGGTTAAGAGCTTGGGTGTGCAGTTGGACTCCCTGCTGACCATGGAGGCTCAGGTCGACGCGGTCTGCAGGGGGTCCTTCTATCACCTACGACAGGCTAGGCGACTGGCACCCTACCTGTCCAGGAACGACCTGGCTACGGTGATCCAAGCGACGGTCATCTCGAGACTAGACTACTGTAACGCCCTCTACGTTGGCCTTCCCCTGTCGACAATCCGAAACTCAAGCTAGTGCAGAATGCCGCTCGCTTGCTGACGGGCTCGTCGGTAAGCGAGCACATCACGCCCATCCTCCGGCAGCTGCACTGGCTCCTATTGAGTACCGAATTGTCTTCAAGGTGCTGGTATTAACCTTTAAGGCCTTGCACGGTCTAGGGCCTGCGTACCTGAGGACCGCCTTACCCCGTATATGCCCCGAGATCACTGCGGTCAGAGGAACACAACCTACTGACTATACCATCAGTCCGCTCCTGCCACCTATCCGCGACTCGCCAGAGAGCTTTCTCATGGCAGCTCCAGCCTTGTGGAACTCTCTACCGGACAATACCCGAGCCATCCTGAATTAGCCCCCTTCAGAAGGGCTTGCAAGACTGTCCTCTTCGGACTGGCATTCCCTTAGGCTTCAATGGTCAGCATATTGCTAAATATGCCCTGTATTCGAATTCGTTGGACTGTGTTTTAATCTCGTTTTATGTATTTGTAGGGCTACATGTCGAGGACATGCTGCCCATGTATTCTGTTGATGTATCCCCGCCCCGAGCCTGCAGGGAGGAGCGGTATACAAAACCGAAGAAATAAATAAATAAATAAATAAATAATATTGACAAACCATAGACATTCAAATAGGCTTTAGCCAATGTTCAATGAGTCACATTCTCAATCACTTTATTGCCACAGTGCTGATTTCTCTCCACACTATGGGAGAGGGCATTTAGGTGTGATAATGTCTATTATTCCTTGTCATTTGCATTCTATAGATCAAAGATATGACAGAATAGCTTGCTGAACCAACAAAGCAAAGAGAACCTTCCAGATCCATCAAGTTTCTAAAGTGGATAATCTTCATCAGTCTCCCACTCCTGCAAAGCTCCATGTCCTAAGAAGTTTAAATTTGCCCACAAAACCCATTAAAAGAGAACAACATAAAGTCTCTCCTTTCCCAGATCACCATCTTACTATCTATCCCAGAAAATAAGATCTTGAATTTGCCAAGCAGTATGAACGGGGCCAAGCAGACATCACTTGGGACAGATTCATGGCTGTCATGATGGACATAAAGCCTTGAGCCACTCCCATTAGGGCAGTCCCACCAAGCATATGGAAGTCCCCAAGCCCTATAAACTGTGGGGAGTTAAATTCCAACCCACAAAACACCCAGCCAGCTCAATTATATTGTTGAGCAGTCGAGTGGGTGCTACACCAAATGAATCACTTATCTTTCCTAGCTAGCCATATACATACTGTACATTCAAACCCTACGGACTCAAGAGTCAAGGAGAATGTATCCTGATAGACTACTGTTAGTCCACTTCCCTATCCCATAGGCTCCAGCTGCTCCCAGGCAGAAAAGATGAAAGAGATTAACCCTGCCCAGTTCTCTGGTACACAGCCCAGGTTAGGAAGGTCAAGTCCTGAATGGTAGCTAATTTACCTTTCACCAACCTGATATTAAGTAGCAGCATTCCTAACCTATGAAAACTGTCACCACTGCTTTTCAGGACATCGGCATAGGAAAATTACAATATTTTATCTACCCAATTATGCTACGAGCCTTGAAAAGACATTCTCTCAGCTTGTCTTGCAAAATACTATGTAGCTCACCATCTAACTTTACAGATTAGGTTACAACACCCCCCAAGTCTTTGCTGGGGTTGGGTTGCAGGACCCTCATGGATACTAAAATTCATGGGTGCTCAAGAACCATTATATAGAACAACATACAAAATGGCATCCTAATATAAAATTAAATATATTTTCAAGCCATGAATGATTGAATTCATGGATTCAGAGTCTGGATATGGAGGGCCAACTGTACACTGTAATCATATAAATTACTACAACACATGGACAACTGAGTGCTATGGCACTTGAGTCCCGTTTGTGGACTTTCCATACAGACACCTAGAGAACCACTGTGAAAACAAAGATGATGGGCTTACACTTCTAGCAAGGCAATAATTTATATTATGATATTATTATTATTAATGTATTGATATCCTGCTTCTCCTCTTAAAAGAAACTGAAATGTTTTTATAAATATATTATTCATAAGGAAGAATGAGAAAAATGTATGCTTCTAATTACTTTCTAATAGAATAATGTACACATATGACCCCTGCGACTTGGTAACATGCTATGTGACGTATGACTGCTATCTTTACTTGTAATTAAATTGACTCAATTGACCAAAAGAATGCACACTTTTTATTCATGAAGTCAACCACACAGCCAATTCTCTACAAAACCTACTTTTTCTTATATGATGTTCTAACTCAAATACATAATCTGTCAGTTAATTATTCAATCTGAATGTGCAAATGAAAAAAAAGAAACTGGGCGCTAACTCCATGAATCTGAGCTTTTTAAAGCATCTTTCTGTTAGTCATATGAGAAAAACTAGAGCTGATTGGGTATGAGCAAATGCTACAATGTTTTAATTTGTACTAGTAGAATTGAATTCTTGCTGTGAGCCGGTCTGAGTCCCTCTGGGAAATGAGAAGATCGGGATATAAAAGTTTTAAATAATAATAATCTGATTCATGCAACATAGATCCAACACGGTGGTTCCCAATCTTTTTTTGACCAGGGACCACTTGACCAGAAACCACTTGACCAGGGACCACTCTCCAACATTAGTACCAAAAGAGTTATGAATCGGTTTTTGGTCAACTTTAGATTCAGTTTGGTTATTTGGGGTGCTGATTCAGAAAATTGAATTGGATAGACCACATCAGCTCTAGTTTCTGATACAGAACATATGCCATCCAGTAGTTAACATCTGATTGCCCACAGAAAACCATATTTAAGAATCTAGAGCTGATGTGGTCTATCCAATGCAATTTTCTGAATCATCACCAAAAAATATCCACAGGACACCTCCGTTTCCAGGTGCCACTTGGAATGGCTCCGCTCAGGGGGAGGGAGGAGGAGGAGAAGCAACAGCCAGGAGACTTGTTGTTGTGCCTTTCATGGGTAGTCAGCCTCTCCCCTCCCAACACCCAGGTTCCCTCAATACTATTAGAGGGTTTTGCGAGAGGGTTGTAATGGTGTAGTAACAGTGAGGTTGCAGACCATATTTTAGTTCTTGGGGACCAATGGTGGTCCATAGACCACAGGTTGGGAACCATTGTTCCAACAGCTCCTCCCAATCTTAAATCAGTGTAACTCAACATGGTGGCCCATGGTCTGATAACATTCCCTGGCAAATTTCCAGGAAAGTAACAACTGTATGCAATGGGCACAAATTTAGCTCGGTCCACTGCACACTGGATAAAAATAACTGCTGGTCCATCGTATCAGATAGACCAGGGCTGTCAAACTGGCGGCCCGGGGGCCGTACACGGGCCCCCAGCCTGTTGGACACGGCCCCCGCTATGCCCCCGGCCGCCATTTTTATTTTATTTTTTTAAAAAAGGCGGCCGGAGGGGAGGGGGAGGCGGGGCAGGGAGGAGGAAGTGAGCCAACTCCTCCTCCCTGCACTGCCCCCTCCGTCCCTCTCTCCGCGTTGGCACGGCGACGCTGAGAGAGGGAGAAGGGGGCGGTGGAGGACGAGCCAGCTCTCTTCCTCCTCCCTGTATCGCCCCTTCTCCCTCTCGGCGGCGCCGCTGCAAACTGCATTGCATTGGCGGCGCCGAGTGAGGGAGAAGGCAGCGATACAGGGAGGAGGAAGAGAGCTGGCCCTCTCCTTCGCCCCTCCTTCTTCCTCCCCCGCACCGCGGCTCGCGATCGATCGAGCCGGCGCGTCCGCAGGGAGGGGGAGGGGCGAAGGAGGAGGCTGTCAGCTGATTGCCTCCTCCTTCATCGATCCTCTTTCCCCGCGCGCGCGCCGGCGCCCCGGATCGGGGCAAGGGCGCGGGTGGGAGGAAAGATGATTGATGAAGGAGGAGGCAATCAGCTGACAGCCTCCTCCTTCATCGATCCTCTTTCCGCGCGCGGAAGAAGTTGGACAGCACTGAGATAGACTGAGAATAACTGCCCTACACTTTTGTTGTTTCCTCGTGCACTACCTACATGAGCTGAAGAAATGTAGCATCTTCCCTCCTTCCTCTCCCTTTCCATTTTCTATCTGGCTCAACATAACAAGCTTTGCAACCTGGTTAGATATAAGCACCTTTAAGCACTACCATGCTGAACAAATAAATGGATCGACAGAATGCCTTATTCTGATTAACAAAAAGCCAGGTAACATGGAGAAAATGGAAGCCAAGCAGGGCATTCAATCCCACTGTCCTCAAACCAATGCAAATATGTAAGAAAAGGGGGGCAGGGGGTTGGAGGTCACAACAACTCATGGAAAATGTATACACATAGTCTTCTAGTGAAGAAAACAACAAGGGCAAGAAACTAGTGAGGCGAGACTGCTTGCTTGGAGGATGAAGAAGAGACAGTGAGTCAGAGACAGCAAGCCAGTGGGGAGTGTTACACCACAGGTCATAGCTGATCCACTGAAAAGACTTTGGCAGAAGCCAACAGGAATATTAGCAATGTGGATGAGGTTTTGAGATTATGAATATCCATCATATATTCCAAGCAGATAGGCTACTAAGGAAACAACCAAAATGGAAATATCAAACTTCCCTACATGTGCAGATATAACCCACATTAGGTTTCAGTCGCCAAAGTAAAGAGAATTAATCACTACACATTATGAACTCAATTTCAGCAAAAAGGTCTTTTTATTGCCCAGACAGATTTTGAATTGAAATGCTTCCAGAGTCTACAGAAAAAAGATCTACTTATCAGGAAGCCAGGCTATGATGAAGAGAGAGAATAGGACAGCAACATTTGTCAAACAATTTTCTGAAATTTTACAATACATCTTCTCAGAGACAAAGAAAAGTAACAACTGAGGAAAAACACAACTGCTGTGCCATATGAAAAGCGCAACACTCAACTATTTCCTTTTGTGACTTCCATTGTTTCAAAATGGATTTGAAAAGGTGTTGTTGAATACTCTGAGCTGACTATATGGATGGTGTACCTATGATGTCAGCCACTGTACTATTAGGAAGGGGCCGTGAACCAATTACATCCCCAACCTTGGCCTTTGCTAAATTGATGTTAAACAGAGTTTAAATGAGCATGCATACATACAGAAACAATATAAACACAACTCAGAGAGCACTATAAATGAGATTTAGTACAGACAGTGCGATCCATGTTGTTGGAACTGCATAATCCAATAGTATCAGACCCTGATTGTAGATTGGTTCAAGGTTAACTCATTCAGGATGGCTGGGAAAGAGTAATCAAACCAAGGGTTGTCCAGATTTCCACCCACAAGGACATTCCTTTTCAATGGAAAGCCTTCTGACTCCTATGAGCCTGGTGACTCTAAGATGACTCTCCACTAAGAAGCTGGAACACTTATCCCACATCATTGTTGGGATAACATCACCCCCCTCCCCCAAGGACAGCCATTTGCCAGGCTCACCATCCGCAAGCAACCCAAAGGGACACTTCCCCCACTTCCGCTCAAAATCAATGCCATTTTTAAACTTCTGGTAAGAGTCACCTTAACAACAGCTGCACACTCAGAACCAGTGTGTGTGTGAGAGAGAGAGAGCCCTCCCAGGTGAATTTAATGTGATAGGAAGCATTTGTGGGGGAAAGGAAGGGAGGAAAAGGAAGGGTGGATGGAAGGGAGAAAGGAAGGAAGGAAAGGAGGTTAGGGAGGAAAGGGAAGGGCGGATAAATGGGAGGAAGCTAAAGATGGGAGGAAAGGAAAAGAATGAAGGGAGGGATGGAAGATAGAAAGAAAAGAAGGAAGGGAAGAAGGAAGGTAAGAAGGATGGAGGGGGGGGAAAGAATGGAGGGAGAAAGAAAGAAGGATGACTGGGGAAAAGAAGGAAGGGAAGAAAGAAGGAAGGAAGGAAGGAAGAAAAGAAGGAAAGGAGAAAAGAAAAGAAGGGAGGAAGAAAAGAAGGAAAGGAGAGAAAAGGAAGGGAAGAAGGAAGAGAGGGAGGGAGAAAGGGAGGGAGAAGGATGGTGGGGAGAAAGGAAGGGAAGGAGGAAAGAAGAAAAGGAAGGGAGAAAAGAAGGGAAGGCTGGAAGGAGAAAGGAAGGAAGGATAAGAAGGAGGGAGGGAGGGAGGAAGAAAAGAAGGAAGGAAAGGAGAAAAGAAGGGAGGGAGGAGAAAAGAAGGAAAAGGGAGAAAAGTAGTGAAGAAGAATGAAGGGGGAAAGAAGGAAGGGAGGAATGAAAAAAGAAGGGAGGGATGAAGGAAGGAAGGAGAAAAGTAGGAAGGGGAAAAAGAAGGAAGGGAGGAATGAAAAAAGAAGGGAGGGATGAAGGAAGGAAGGAGAAAAGTAGGAAGGGGAAAGAAGGGAGGGAGGAGAAAAGAAGGATGGAGGGGAGAAAAGAAGGAAAGAAATGAGAAAAGTAGGGAAGAAGGATGGAGGGGGGAGGAAGGAAGGGAGGAATGAAAAAAGAAGGGAGGGACGGAGGAAGGAAGGAGAAAAGAAGGAAGGAAAGAAGGAAGAGAGGGAGGAAGGAAGGAAGGAAAAAGGATGGCGGGGAGAAAAGAAGGAAGGAAGGAAAGGAGAAAAGAAGGGAGAAAAAAGGGAAGGCGGGAGGAAGAAAGGAAGGAAGGATAAAAAGAAAGGAGGGAGTAGAAAAGAAGGATGGAGGGGAGAAAAGAAGGAAAAGGGAGAAAAGTAGGGAAGAAGAATGAAGGGGGGAAAAGAAGGAAGGGGGAATGAAAAAAGAAGGGAGGGACGAAGGAAGGAAGGAGAAAAGAAGGAAGAGGGGGAGGAAGGAAGGAAAGGAGAAAAGAAGGAAGGGAGAAAAAAGGGAAGGCGGGAGGGAGAAAGGAAGGAAGGATAAAAAGAAGGGAGGGAGTAGAAAAGAAGGAAGGAAGGAAGGAAAGAAGGAACGGAGGGAGAAAAGAAGGAAAGAAAGGAGAAAAGTAGGGAAGAAGGATGGAGGGGGGAAGAAGGATGGAGGGGGGGAAGGAAGGAAGGAAGGAAGAAAAGGAAGGAAGAAAAGGAAGGAAGAAAAGGAAGGAAGGGAGAAAAGGGACGGGAAGAGAGAAGAGAGAGAGAGAGGCGCCCGCCCACCCAGCCGCACCCCAACCTTTCCCCTTTTTTTTACCTTTCACTTGACTCTCATATTCAGCCACGATCTCTTTGTCCTTCTTGAATCTGCTCGGGGTTGACATGATGATGATGAGGATGATGACAATGATGCTGATCCACACGGCGGCCCCTTTAAGAGGGAGGGAGGCAGGGAGAGGCTCCCCTGGTCCCGTATCCTTCTCGGGAAGAGGAGGCTGAGGGCCAAGCGGCGCCAAGAAGCGAGAGTAGGGGAGGGAGTTCAGGCGGAGAGCCCTGGCGCCGGCACCATCTCCGGGCCCCAAACTGAGGCCAACTCTCCTCCCTCCCTCCCTCCAGAAAGGCTCCTCCCGGGCCAGAGTCAGTCACGCCGCACGCCCGCCCGCCCGCAGCGTTGCCTGAGGGGAGACCCGCCTCCTCTCCCCAACTTCCTCCTGCGAAGAAGAAGAAGACCCTTCCCTCCTCTCCTCCGCCTCGGGAACTTAAGTCCTCGCGCCGGCCTCCCTCCCTCCCCGCTCACTCTCGCCCTCCTCGCCGCGCTTCCTTTCAGGCCAAACTCCTGCCTGAGGGGAGCGCCCAGCCAATGCCGACCGCTGCCCCGAGTTCTCCTCAAGCACCCTCCTCAGCCCCCTCCGTGAGCGACGCCTGCCTCCCCCAATCGCCGCCGCCCGGCTTCCAGTGCCGCCCAATGGCACGAGGGCGGTGGGCGGGGCTTAGCCTGGGTGAGTATATAAGCGAGCCCCTTGCCTGGGGACACACACACACACACACACAGGAAGCAAGAGGCTGAAGTGGTTGATAGCGACTGATATGTCTATACCAGGCATGGGCCAACTTGGGCCTTCCCTTCAGGTGTTTTGGGCTTCAACTCGCACCAGCCCGGGAGATAACTCACAAGAGCGATCTGTATTGAAACGCGGAAACGCGAAATCTCTCGTTTCGACTTTGAGTCTAAATTGGTCTACTACAATACTGGGGAGGAGCGGTCAGAAGTGATCAGCGCCCTGAGGAAGCGGTTCACGATATGAATAAACATAACAGTTTAAACGTAAGCCATCTTGGCGTCGTCAGCTTACCTCCAGCCGTTGGCGCCTGCCCACCATAGCAGCCACCAGCTCTGCCACCTACCAAGGTTCCCCTATTGACTCAGTCGCAGGTCCATGGGTCACTACACCCAGGACTTCACTAAGGGTTACTCAGTGCCAAGTGGAATACTCCTTCGCCCAACCATGTATATGGGCTTGTGATTCATGCTCATACTGTGTATTAATCACATGATTGATTATTTGCATTACATTGTACTGTTTGTAATATTGTTCTGCTATTGAGAATATACTGCCATACAACATAGTGGTTTTTACCTATATATGCTATGTCTTGGTATTCCTTTGACACTGCCCCTTTAAACATTGTGGTTTAGCAGTGTGTATAGAAGTTGCAATAGTGATTACTTTGTCGTGTATTGAAGTGTATATCCCAACTTGGGCCTTCCTTTGAGGTGTTTTGGACTTCAACTCCCACCATTCCCAAGAGCCTCAGGCCCTTTCCTTTTCCCCCTCAGCCGCTTAAGCGGCTGAGGGGGAAAGGAAAGGGCCTGAGGCTCTTGGGAATGGTGGGAGTTGAAGTCCAAAACACCTCAAAGGAAGGCCCAAGTTGGCTCAAGCCTAATCTACCTTTATCAGTTGTTCGCAACCTTCCCAACCCTACCTGAACTATAAAGAACGCCATCATCCCCACATCGGCATAGGCAAATCTGTGCTTAAGTCCGTTCAGCAGTTCGCCTACCTGGGAAGCATCATCTCTTCAAACGCCAAGATTGACAAAGAGATAGATCACAGATTAGCAAAGGCATACAGCGCATTTGGAAGGCTTCACAAAAGAGTCTGGAGCAACAAGCACCTGAGGCCAAGCACCAAAATCAGTGTGTACAGAGCTATCATGCTGTCTAATCCAGTGTTTCCCAACCAGTGTGCCGTGGTGATCATCAGGTGTGCCTCAGGCTGTTAGGAATGGTGGGAGTTGAAGTCCAAAGCACCCAGAGGGCCGAAGTTTTCCCATGCCTGTTTTAGGGACCTTAAAGTGGTGAGCCTCCTTCCAACATGGTGATTCCGGATAGAAAACAAACAACATAACATAACATTGTTTGAGTCCACAGTGCTCTCTGGGTGTAGGTGAACTACAACTTCCAAACTCAAGGTCAATTCCCAAGCAAACCCTTTCAGATCTCTCTGTTGGTTATGAGAGTTCAATATGCCAAGTTTGGTTCAATTCCATTGTTGCAAGAGTTCAGGATGCTCTTTGTGTGTTAACTATAAATCCCAGAAACTGTAATTCCCAAATGTCAAGGTCTATTTTCCCCAAACTCCATCTGTGTTCACATTTGGGCATATTTGATCCAACATTGTTTGCGTCCACAGTGCTCTCTGGATATAGGTGAACTACAACTCCAAAACTCAAGGTCAAAGCCCACCAAACTCTTATAGCATTTTCTCTTGGTTATGGGAGTTCTGTGTGGGAAGTTTGTGTCTTTCTGCCATTCCTGCCAGGATATCTATGTTGTGTTCATCGAAACAGGCCCAGGTTTCACACTGAGTGTATAAAAACATATTAACTATATGTATTACTGTGTTAGAGTGTCATTTTGTGTTGGTGGTGTGCCCTAGGATTTTGTAAATGTAAAAAACCTGTCGCGGCTCAAAAAAGGTTGAAAAACCCTGGTCTAATCTATATGGGTCTGAAACATGGGTCATCTATTGCTAACACCTACAACTCCTCGAACGCTTTCATCAGCGCTGTCTTTGCTCAATCCTAAATATACACTGGACTGACTATGTGACGAATGTTGCTGTCCTTGAGCAGGCAGGGATCACCAGCATTGAGGCCATGCTATTGAGAACACAGCTGCGCTGGGCAGGGCACGTCTCTAGGATGGAGGACCACTGCCTCCCAAAGATACTACTCTATGGTGAACTCGCCACGGGTCAGCGCAAGAGAGGCGCCCCAAAAAAGACATAAGGACTCCCTGAAACAACATATCAGGCTAGACCAGATTGATCACCAACGATGGTCTACCCTGGCCTCCCATCGGGAGGCATGGAGACGCACTATCCACAATGCTGTGGCCTCTTTCGAGAAGACACGCCGAACAGGTCTGGAAGAGAAACAACAACGCAGAAAGAACAGCAATTTGGAAACAACATCACCCAAGGAGACTTTCTGCTGTGCTTTCTGCAACCGGACTTGCCTATCTCGGATTGGCCTTTTTAGTCATCAACGCGGTTGTAAAAAGCATGGGATGAGTAATGCCAGAGGAGGACAATCGAAGAGTATTCTGAACTCCACCAACGATGGAATTGAACCAAACTTGGCACACAGAACTCCCAACGACCAATAGAAAATACTGGAAGGGTTTGGTGGGCATTGACCTGGAGTTTTGGAGCTGGAATTCACCTACATCCAGAGAGCACTGTGGACTCAAACAATGATGGCTCTGGATCAAACTTGTGGATACTTAATTAATATGTGCAGATGTGAACATTGGTAGAATTTGGGGGAAATAGACCTTGAAATTTGGGAGTTGTAGTTGCTGGGATGTATAGTTCATTTACAATCAAATAGCATTCTGAACCCCATGAACGATCGAATTGGGCCAAACTTCCCACACAGAATCACCATGACCATCAGAAAATACTGTTTTCAGAATGGTCTTTGGTAACCCCACAAACCCCCTAGGGGTCCTGACCTCCAGGTTGAGAAGCACAGATACACACACACACACACACACACACACACACACACACACAGCATAAAGTTAATATTCCAAGGTGCTTGCAATAGCATATATGGTTCTTCCCCATTGTCATTCCCGGTTGTACCTTTTGCTTTCTCTAGTGCCTTTGCTTGCTTTTGTTGAAGGGCGCCTTGGAGTCCATTCTTGCAAATGGAGACTCTCTCACTCGGTTTTCTGAGACTGAGAGAGTGATTTACCCAAGATCACCCAATGGCTTTCCATGACTAGGCCGAGATTCGAACCTTGGTCTCTTCAGGGTTGTAGGCCAACGCTGAACCGGCTCTCTCGCAATGTAAAGAAACCATGCCAGAAAAGTAAACTTTCCTTCAGAAAGCCTGTTTGGCTAGCTAGGCAATCATGGGTTATGCAAAGCCGGCAACGGTAAAACCCACAGGCACAAACCATTGCTTTCCAGATCTCATTAAATGAATACCTAAGGAACCTCCTTTGTGCTTGAAATTAATAACCAACTGTGATAAGGCCATTGGGCTTCCGTTTTAGTGTCACATGCCTTCAAGTTGTTTTTGAGTTATGCTCATTTAAGGTGACTCTGTCACAGGGGTTTTTTTTCTTGGCAAGGTGTGGTCAGGGGAGGGTTGCCCATGTCTTCCTCTGAGGCTGAGAAAGTGTGACTTGCCCAAGGACACCAAGTTGGTGCTCATGGCTGAGCGGGGGGTTCTCTTTTGTCATAGGGCCCATCTACACAGAATATTTAATGAAATTTCAAAACAGTATTGAAGAAAGTGTTTTCGCTGTGAAAATAATGAAAGGAAATTCTGGAGCCTGTTTGAGGTGCAGATGGCGATTGCACAAACCATAGAGCACTGATGTGCATTAAGGGCTTTCACACTTTTGTGGGAGTTTGTTCTCTGGCTGTTGCAGTTTGAAACTATTTTCGAACCACATTAAATGGTCAGTGTAGGTGTGGCCTCTGGGCAGGGCTGTAGCCAGGATTTTGTTTCGGAGGGGGCTGAGTTTGGTTCAGGGGGGGCTGAGACTGGGTGGAAGAGGGTCTACCCTAGCAAATCTTTTGTATTGTTATCCCAATAACCCCATTAATGTGGGATATAATGAGCATGGTGATCAGATCATGATATGAATAAACATAACAGTTTAAATAATGTACCAGTAAGGCCTTTTCGCGGACCACCCTGAGAATTTGGGGGGGGGCCTGAAGCCCCCTTAGCCCCCCCTGGCTACATGCCTGCCTCTGGGTTAATCAAGGGAGTGGGATGAGCTCCTGCTGTTAGCCCTAGCTTCTGCCAACCTAGCAGTTTGAAAACATGCAAATGTGAGTAGATCAATAGGTACTGCCTTGATTGGAAGATAACGGCGCTCCATGCAGTCATGCTGGCCACATGACCTTGGAGGTGTCTACGCACAGTGCCGGTTCTTCAGCTTAGAAATGGAGGTGAGCACCGTCCCCTAGAGTCGAACTAGACTTAATATCAGGGCAAACTTTCCTTTTACTAGGTGTGGCCATAGTCCAATGTTCAAACCACTGCATCACACTGGTTCTTTCAGTTTTAGTGTGGACTCCAAACTTACTGGTTATCTCTTGCCTGGATGTGGAGCAGACAGGAAAGAGCATTCACCCATCTGGTGTCTGCTCTGGTGTTCTTCAGGAAGTCCATTACACACTTTGAGGCTTGTAATTATTTAAAGCTGAAGAAAATCCATTTATTTGAAAGAGCAATTGTATGTGAAAGACAGGCATTTGAGGCTGTCTTTGAAGCTATCTCCAGGTCGCAAGCTCCTGCAGTCCGTCCAGCAGGGTTTGCAGCGAGGGCCATTTCCCACCTATGACATCTGGATTTGTGTTTCGGGGCTGGCTTGGAAACCTGCCAGGGGTTGACGCTTTCCTTGGGCCACAGAGATGAAATGTAGTTTGGGAATTATATTTGGACTCCAGGGTGACTCAGTTGAATTAACTGAAATAAGCATGCCCAGGCCAACCGCCCCTCCCCAAGGATTGCAGAAGGATTGTATGTTATTACATGGGTGTAATCTTCTTCCAAGATGTTTGAAGGAGTCAATAAGCTCACGGCTTCGGACTAAAGTCGGCTCTGATTTACATGGCATGCAATCACATTGCGGTGGCTTGGATCATAGAGTGTAAGTCACAGGAGAATTTAGGCTTTTTTTTAATACCAGAGATGAAGATCGAGAGAACTTCTGAGGACACGTGCCTGATTATTACAGAAAGCCTTTTTGGAAAACATATACAGGCTGGGGAAGGCAATCTCCTAATATAATGCTTTTGTGTTTTTGTGTGTTTTTTTTAAAGCCTCTATGTTTTTGTGTTTTTCATTCCTTTTAGCTGATTGGGCTCCTACACGAGTCAGTTTTAAAGCTGAGCTCATTAAAATTTGTGTGTGTGTTTTTTTTATTTTTAAAAAGGCATTTTGGCCTAACTCTACACACTGTTTACCTTTTTGCTTCTGTTTAGTTTTCTCTTTACGAAAAAATCTGTTTATCGGCACATACATTTTAGATTGCACAGTTTGTGACAGAGGTCCACTTATAGGCGCAGCAGATTAGGGAAAAGGATGTAATCATGATCAAACATTGACTACACTACACTCATACAGAACAATAAGCTGCAGTTGTCCTTAAGCCCATCTTATTGTGAATGTGATTATGTCCTGGTGCGTGTACTCATTCCTTTCCATTTCGTTATTCTCAATAGCATGACAGACTAAACAAACAATCCATGTTTTGTTTTATTGTACTCTTTGTAAGGCAGAATTATATCCCAGGAGTTATTATTAGTTATGAATCCTAGCTTCTTTGGCATCAACAAGCCAGTGCACATAATATGGACTACATGCCTAAAGAATAATTCTTCAATTGTGGTAGTATGAAGACACAATTGGGAGTGAATCCTGTATTATCATCCACGTTTGATGGGCAACTTTATTTTAACTTGCTTTATTAACTGCTTCAATATGCTACACCATTTGATTTAGAATAAAATATATAATAATAATAATACACTTTATTTATATTCCACTCTTCTCACCCCGAAGGGGACTCAGGGCGGATTACAGGTACACATACTTAGCAGACAATCCCTGCCGTTTCCACATACACAACATATAGACGAACAGAGGCAAACTCTGGCCACCAGGGGGAGCTGACACACTCCTCATCTCTCAGTGTTCCCAGCGTCCCTTGTTGTTCCTTCTGCATTCCTCAGTGTTCCTGGAGTTCTTAAATGGCCTCATAATTCAGTCAAAATTTGCCTCCCCACTTAATGTGGTACCTTTATCTCCTACTTGATAGATGCAACTGTCTTTCGGGCTGCAAAGGTCGACAGCAGGCTACACTTAAGGTCGAGCACCCACCTCGACCCGGACAGGCCTCGAAATCATGACCTGGTCAGAGAGATCTTATGCAGCTGACACTTAGCCAGCTGTGCCACAAATAAAGTAATATTTGATTGTTCAGTAACGACAGAACCCCTGGCATTATTTTTTTTTAACCAAACAAAGCTCCTTATTTCTAAATGCATAACATGATGCCAAAAAAGATAATTTATTCCCTTTCCATTTTTGTCAAATACAGAAATGTATTTTGTGATCTATATAAATATTAATCTGCAAACAGCTTTATTCTATAGTTTACTCCAGAACATCGCTCTCATTATTTAGCCACTTCATCAATTATACTGAATTCCACTGAGTGCTACACTTAAGAATTGGTAAGCCACTGTGTTCATCACATTAGGTTGGGTTTAAGTGTAGGATAGAGCATTCTTTGTGTATTTTAAGCACGCGGATGACACCCAGCTTCTGCTGAGAATGGACGGCAGGCCGGATACCGTACCCGATTGTTTCCATCAATGCCTTGAAGCCGTGACTGGATGGCTGCGTGCCAGCCGGCTGAAGGTGAATCCGTCGAAGACGGAGATCTTGTGGCCCGGTCGCCCTGGGCTGGATGAGTGCCGTTGCCTACCCTGGATGGCGAGCAACTTAGCCCGTCACCTTTGGTTAAGAGCTTGGGTGTTAAACTGGACTCCCAGCTGACCATGGAGGCCCAGGTCTCCGTGGTCAGCAGGGTGTCGTTTTTCCACCTACGGCAGGCTAGGCGACTGGCACCCTACCTGTCCAGGGATGACCTGGCCACGGTGATCCAAGCGACGGTCATCTCGAGACTGGACTACTGTAACGCCCTCTATGTTGGCCTTCCCTTGTCGACAATCCGGAAACTCAAGCTGGTGCAGAATGCCGCTGCTCGCTTGTTGGTGGGAGCACCAGTGAGGGAGCATATCACTCCCATCCTCCGGCAACTGCACTGGCTTCCTATTGAGTACCGGATTGCCTTCAAGGTGCTGGTTTTAACCTTTAAGGCCTTGCACGGTCTGGGGCCTGTGTACCTGAGGGACCGCCTTACCCCGTACGTTCCCCCGAGATCACTGCGCTCGGAAGAGCAAAACCTGTTGGTGATTCCATCGTCCCGCTCCTGCCATCTATCCAGTACTAGACAGAGAGCTTTCTCTGCTGTGGCTCCAGTACTTTGGAATTCGCTCCCTGAGCATATCCGAGCGACCCCTGAACTCCTTCCCTTTCGAAGGGAATGTAAGACGGCTTTTTTCAGGTTAGCGTTTGGCTAAACCCAAACGTGACTGGCTAGCCCTGTCTCAGCAAAGAACTGTAGACCTGTTCCACCGCGGTTATGTACCATGTTTTAATTACCTGTTTTACTGTATGTTTTATTGCATGTTCGATATTGTGATCCGCCCCGAGCCTGCAGGGAGGAGCGGAATATAAAACCGAAGAAATAAATAAATAAAATAAATAGTCTAGCATTCTTTTCAAACGTTTCAGGGGGTGGTGGGAAGTGGATTTTTGGTAATGATCTGGGAGTTATATTTTTCCAAGTTATAGTTACAGTTTTCCTGGGAGTTATAGTTTTCTAGGGTCCACACCCTTCCTGTGTGGCAGCCGAGAGAGAGAGTGCACATTGCTCCTTTCCCTTGCTCCCTGCCTGCGTCCTTGCTTCCAGAATTGAAGACACATAACAGTTGACATTTCAAAGAGAGGAGGTTTTTCCCACAAAGAACATGGGAGAAGGGATGGTGGGTGGTGCCTAGCAAGTACAGTGTGATGGCAAATCTACTGAAAGAATGCCAAGTACAACTGAGTAACATGGATACATTTAACAGTGTGTTGAAAGTAGGAAAATCATCTGTTGCATTTCAAAACTGAGCAAGACTGAGCTCTACGTTACCAAACACTTCCCTGCTACAATATTTATTTATTTATTTATTATTTCAATTTGCTAAACCGCCCTTCCCGAGGCTCAGGGCGGTTTCCAAGCATATAAAACACATCAAAATAAAACATCCTAAAAACACTCTAAAATACCATAAACAATCATGGTCAATTACAGACACATAAAATCGGATAAAAACACTATAATGAAGTCCTAAGTGTATTATTCATAGTTTCACAGTCTACCTGTTGTTACTGACTGGCATTCAAACTTATTACTATAAGTGATTTCGGTTCTATCCAATTAATGAGGTACAGTAGAAGAGGAGGTGTTGTCCATAGAAGTCTCCAAGGTCATGTGGCTGGCATGACTGCATGGAACACTGTTACCTTCCTGCCAGAGTGGTACCTATTGATCTACCCACATTTACTTGTTTTTGAACTGCTAGGTTGGCAAAAGCTGAGGCTAACAGCAGGAGCTCACCCCGCTCCCCAGATTCAAACTGCTGACTTTTTGGTCAGCAAGTTCAGCAGTTCAGCCCTATGCATTGGATAGCATAGGGAAGGGCTAACACTCTTATGGTGTTTGTTTTGCTGTCTATGCCCCTGTTCAGAAGACTTCATCTCAGTTTCTGTCCCTGTGATAGTTTGATTTTGAAAAAAATGGCTTGTTGTGGTAGCCGGGATCTGTGAGAAAGCTTCAGATGAGACACTTCGCCGCCATGATAACTCTTTCAGGAATGAATGTCTCTTTCTAGGGTTAGATTTCTATCACTTCCTGTTGTTTCACCTCTGTTCTTAGCAATGTCATTTGTAAGTCAGATGTTTGCAACTCAGGGACTGCCTGTATAGATATATATAACTGTATTGCATAGTTGAAGAGTTAATAAATAACATTAGGATGAGCAAAGAAATTGTGAAAGGTAAGATAAACCCAAGGCAGCTTGTTGCTGGATGCATGCAGGATATTATTATGTTGCTTCTCAGTTCTATCAAAGTACTGTATGCCAGTGTTTCCCAACCTTTTTTGAGTCGCGGCACACTTTTTACATTTACAAAATCCTGGGGCACACCACCAACCAAAATGACACAAAATGACACTCGAACACAGTAATACATATAGTTAATATGTTTTTAAATGTATTTATACACTCAGTGTGAAACCTGGGCCTGTTTCGATGAATACAACATAGATATCCTGGCAGGAATGGCAGAAAGACACACACAAAGGTCTTACTCAGCAGCTGTCAGTCTCTCTGTTTAGAAAAAAATATGTCCATATAGCTTCAAAGCAGTCCACTAGTACTGTTCTTATGCATCAATATACCTCATGGAACAATAATGAGGCTTCCACCTTCAATATATATGCTCCTGTATCATTCCAGATAGGCATTAGACGAGTATATAACTGGTGTATAACTGGTGAACAGGAGAGTCGTTACACAGTCACTAGAAAGGCTATCACGTCTAGCCAATGCCAAATGTAGTAATAGTACACATAAACACAAAAATGGCCGAAGGAGGCTGTGCCCCAGCCCCTTCTTCTTTGCCGCCGCCCGGCCCTTCCTCCTCCTCCCCCCGCAAGCAGCAGCAGCAGCAGCAGCAGGGGTTCGGCAGGAGGGGGAAGAAAGGGGGGAAGAGAGGTTTTCCCATGGCACACCAGGTGATCGCTCATGGCACACTAGTGTGCCACAGCACAGTGGTTGGGAAACACTGCTGTATGCAGCACCCAAAGTTAGCCATCTCGTTTTGTGCGATGAATTGTAAAAACACCAACAAAACATAAACACCTCTCGCTATCTCTTATAATAAACATACAACAACTAACAAAATAAGAAATATTTTGCTGCCATTTTATATCGTACATTTGCTGCTGAGTAAGATACCTGCCTCATTCTGCCTAATGTTTGGACAATTCCCGATGGGAGTGAAATGCGAAAGTGAAGCACGTAAACAAAGCCTTTCATACTGCTGTAATGCACATATCGGTTATATTTGGTTAGCATTACCTGAATGCATTAAAAGTGGCTCTTAGTCTTGGGAGCTTTAATTTACAGGGATTGGCACACTTAATTGCCTCCATAATAAAGCAATGATTTGTGTTAAAACTCAATTTAAATGCAAAACAATAACATAATGGTACAGAAAGCTTTTTCATTATGAGAGTTCATTACAGTATATGTTCTCATTAGCTGTTGGAATAGATGGCTTATGCTACTAATAAAACAACACCCTCTAACCGAGTGCTTTTCCTGGAACATCGCGGAAACAGACTAAGCTTACAGCAAAATGAATCCCACCAGCCTCCTTAGATGAAAAAACCAGACACTAATTTTTCAAAGAAAGAGCAGATGGCAAAAATAAAATCATCATGCCTCATGAACATGTTTAATAAATTATCCTTTGCCTGGTCATTGCCTGTAAATAAAAGAACAAACACTAATTAAAGGGAAAACCCTTTTATTATTACTACTCCAAAGTGCTAATAATTGTCAGTGTTGAAACATGGGGATTGTTGTGCAATGTTGGCAACATTAACAAATGTCTGGATTTATTCTTTTTGACAGAGAATGTACTTTATTTACAAGGTATTATGTAAGATGCAAACATGTTATCTGGATATAGCCATCACTTTTCTAGCTTGTATACAAATCTCATATGCATCAAGGCAAACAGAAGAATAAACAACACCAGCTTACACATTCTGATTTGATCCAGACATTACTCATAGTGATGCCATTTAAATATGGCTGTGTGTAAATAATACTTTGCTTTGGATGTAAGTAAGTTATAAAGCCACATTACCATTTTGTAACCCAGTATATCATTTTAGTGTGTATGCAAGATTTGATTCACATACCGTGTTTCCCCGATAGTAAGACACCCCGATTGTAAGACGTATCGGGGTGTCAGAGGTCGGCTAATATAAGCCGTACCCCGAAAGTAAGCCGTACCTCGTCGCCACGCCGCCGCCGCGCCGCCGCTGCCGCAACCGGCCCATTGGCACACCTTTCTGCCAGGCCTCTGACGTGGCGCCCGCCACGCCTCTTGCTCTTTTCCCCCTCCCTTTCTTCGTCCAAGGAAGGGAGGGGAAGAGAGCAAGAGGCGTGGTGAAGCGGCGTCACAGTGACGCGCGCGCCGCTGCGCCACGCCTCTTGCTCTTTCCCCCTCCCTTTCTTCGTCCAAGGAAGGGAGGGGGAAGAGAGCAAGAGGCGTGGTGAAGCGGCGCCGCGTCAGAGTGACGCGCCGCCGCTTCGCCACGCCTCTTGCTCTTTTCCCCCTCCCTTTCTTCGTCCAAGGAAGGGAGGGGGAAGAGAGCAAGAGGCGTGGTGAAGCGGCGCCACGTCAGAGTGACGCGCCCGCCCGCTTCACCACGCCTCTTGCTCTTTTCCCCCTCCCTTTCTTCGTCCAAGGAAGGGAGGGAAGAGAGCAAGAGGCGTGGCGGCGGCACCGTCAGAGGCCAGGCAAGAGGCGTGCCGCGCAAGAGGCGTGCCACGGGCGGCCCGTGTGGTACTACTGGGTGAAGGATTCTTTCGGGGTATGTCCAATATAAGTAGGACGTAGTGGGGCTTTTGGGGGTAAAAAGAAAGTAAGACGCTGTCTTACTTTCGGGGAAACACGGTATTTTGAAGTATTAAATCAAAAGAAAAGCCACATTTATCTTCCCAGTTCTGTCTCCAGTATCCACTTTGACAAACAAACAAACAAACAAACAAAAATCATATCAGAAACAACTATATTGTCAAAAAGAGTTCTGTTTGCCACAACGCATAGTGTTAAAACAACGTAAATTGCAGGTATAGGAGTCTGAGGATACATCTATACAGGTATAGAAGTTTGGGGATACATCTAGATTTGGCCACGGTGGTTCATGCTCTACTTACATCCTGAATAGACTACTGCAATGCGCTCTACATGGGGCTGCCATTGAAAACTGTTCGGAAGCTTCAAGTGTCACCGAGCACAATTTAAAGTGCTGGCTTTAGCCTATAACGCCGTAAACGGTTCCAACCTAGCTTACCTGTCTGAATGTATCTCCCTCTATAAACCATCTCGAAGGTTAAGATCATCTGAGGAGTCCCTGCTCTCGATCCCACCTCCTTCACATGTGTGACTGGTGGGGACGAGAGTCAGGGCCTTCTCAGTGGGGGCCCCTTGGCTTTGGAACTCCCTCACCAGCGAAATTAGATCAGCCATCCCTCTTGGGCTTCAGAAAGAAAGCAAATACATGGCTATGGGACCAAGCGTTTGGTCAGTAAAGTAATGCAGTACAAGAATTGAACAGAGAATATGTGCAGGTGACAATTGGAATGGCTTCAGACCATGATTTCGGATTATGTGATTTTTAAAAAATGTTTATACTAAGACTTTTAGTTTTATGTCTTAATGTCTAAATGCTGCTTATGTTTTATGGTTCAATGTGGTTTAAATAGTTTTAATTAATAGTATATGTTATTGTTTGATTTTATGTTTTGGTTTTTCACATGTATGTTTGACATTGAATTTTGCCATGATTATGCTTTGAGTCTCTTCAGGGGTGAGAAAAGTGGTATATAAATACAATAAATACAATAAATAAAATAAAAATACTGTAGAAATAATGCAGATTGACAGCACTTTAACAACCATGTCACGATACATGGAATCCTGGGTTCTTTTAGTTTGATAAGATACCAGCACTATTTGGCAGAGAACCTAAAGACCCTGAAAATTAACTCTCATGCCTCCATAATATTGAACTGTGGCTGTGGAAGCAATGCCTGTGCATTCATTTTGCAGTGTAGATCACCCTGGATAAGACTGAAAATGAGGTGGTGTGGTGCAGGGGGCAAAAACTAAAGCTGAATAAGTTCCCCAGTATTTTATTCTAGAATAATAGTGAGAAAAAGTATCACAGGGTTGTTGTAGGATTTTCAGGCAGTATGGCCATGTTCTAGAAGCATTCTCTCCTGACATTTCACCTGCATCTGCAACTACCATGTCAGGCTACACAGAGAAGCCATTGAAATCCACAATCCATGAAAATGAACAAAATCTGGCTACCAGTAAAAAAAACCCTCTAAAATTATAACAGTAAATAAAGAATAAAACTCAAATACAGGGGAACTCCAGACAAGAAACAATCAAGGACACCTAATCACCTCCCAACAAAGGATTTTCCCAGGCAGTAACAAGCCACACCCTTGCCTTAACATGAAGTAAGAAGAGGTGTATGATTTTCTTGCAGGTTCTTGGCTCTGAAATGGGGAGCCATATTTTCTTTTTTGAGTCTATATATGAATAAATATGAATGAGATCATGTCTGTGTGCAATCAAATCCTTCCATATTATTGTGGCCAGGTTTGAACATTCCCGATCGTCGTTTGTTGTCATGTGCCTTCAAATCATTTCTAACTTATGGTGACCCTAAGGAAATTATATTACAGGGTTTTCTTTGCAAGGTTTGTTCAAGGGGTTCTTTGCCTTCATCTGAGGATGAGGACGTGTGACTTGCCAAATGTCACCAAGTGGGTTTCCATAGTCAAGCGGGTATTCAAACCCATGTCTCCAGTATTATAGACAAATATTCAGACCACCGTAATACGCTAACCGAAATAGCTGTTTACCTGAAAGTAAATCCCATTAAGACCAGTTGCTGATTATTGAGTAATTACACACAAGATTAGCTGTTAGCAATGTGGTAACAGACATTTATTCACAGACAGGGTCTTACAAATCTTGTTTTCTCTCTTACGTGTGCCCATTTTATACAGGTAATAAACAATTTGCAGAAATGCTAATGTTATCAAACGCAATCTCACATCACTTGTATGTAAGTTCTTTCAAATGGGCATTAAGAAGCATTTAGATCTATTTTCCAGCCCTCAATATCTGGCTATTAGGCACAGCTATTGTCTGTGTCCTTAATCTCAAAAGAAAGGAGGGGGAAAATGATTTCTTAACTTAATTTCCCCCAACTGGCTGCTATTAAATCTTTGGAGACTGGAAAACTAATGAAATTCTAAAGATCAGATTTTTAAAAAATCCACAGTACCTGAATAATGTACTCTGTTATGGCTTCAGTATTAATAATGTATATTGCTATAGTGTTTGAAAGTATCAGTGCTGTCTCACAGCATAAGTTATTACTCATAATTTGTACAGGGTTCCCTTTATCTCATTCCTCTTTGTGGCAATCTGTAAAAAATATGATTTTCCAGGGAGCAATTTTAGGTGAGAAACCAGCGATTTGCCCAAGGCTACCCAGCATGTTCAGGGATGAACAGCGGGGATTTGAATTCAGGGGTTAGTGCAAGGTTATTTGTCCCTTAGCTTTCTCATAGCCTGTTTGAACAGTTGCTATTGTATTTTACTTAACATCGAGTACTAGACTGTGCAAATGTTTCTCGATTCAATTTTGGCTAAAATAGATGTAAAGAATATGTGCAGGAACAGCAGTAAGAGTGGGAAAGGCTCATTGGACATAAACGCAGAGCTGAATAGAATTGCTTTAATGCAACAGGATCATAAAATCCATTTTAAAGTGTGTCCTAGTAAAGTTGTAAGAGGTGTGTGGCGCCCCCACGGGGATGATTTGTATTTTGCTGCCCTCACCTGCAAGGCCTTTGTTCTATTGTTGTGGCCATGCAGGCACTTAGGGGTTGAGCTGTGTCTTGGCTCCAAACCTGACGTCACCGCCCTTAACTCCTCCCTTTTCCGGAGTTTACTTGAGAGGCAGGACTTCCTCTCTCCTTCCATTCCAGAGACCACATGGGCATAGCAAGGTGGAATCAAAGCCATCTGGGACAAAGCAACTTAGTTCACTGCTATTAAGCCTAACCTTCGCTCTCAACCAAGCCTGTAGTGCAAAGGAGGACCTGTCCTCAACAGAGACTGCGGATTTTGGCGTTTCTTCAGAACTCCGTGGGTCTATGAAAGCCAGAGAGCAACAGGATACCTGGGATCTAAGAGAGGAACCATCACTCTGCAAACAAAGGGGCAAGTGATAGCATCCTTTTTGAAGGACTTCCTTTGCAACCAACTAAGCATTTTGGGCCACCAGCATTTTTACTGGTTGTTATTCAATAAATCTTGTTTGGTTCACTACTTTTGAGTCTAGCACTCATTCTTATAGATATCCCGGGTCTCCTTGCATGTGGGATGGCTTTTTCTCTACCTTCAGGGCCCATAGCTTGCAATGTCCATCCTTTTAAAGCCCATTTTAGGCCCTGAAGGCAGAAGAAGGTGCATGAATAGCCTGCCTCTGTAATTGTAGTACATATGGTCAGCCTGTGCAATCATAGAATCATAGAGTTGGAAAAGACCACATGGGCCATCTAGTCCAACCCCCTGCCATGCAGAAAAAACACAATTAAAGCACCCCCGGCAGATGGCCACCCAGCCTCTGTTTAAAAGCCTCCAAAGAAGGAGCTTCCACCATACTCCAAGGCAGAGAGTTCCACTGGAGAGTCCCAATCTTACAGAGCTTTTTGGACTGTGACTCCCAGCATTCCTCGCCACTAACTGTGCTGGTTAAGGTGGCTAGGTGATGTAGTCCAACATCATTCCCATGTCTAGTCTAACATGATTTAGCAGGACTATTAGCTGTAGCGCAGCTTTGTACTACAGGAGTTACACCTGATGATAATGAATGGGCAGAAAAGGAGAACAAAACAGCTTTAGAAAGCTGTGCTTTTTGGCTGACTTGAGATGCTTTCCTATCTGGAAAAGACATGATGGTGCCCTACTTTCCCTTTCATCTAAAGAATCACCCTGGATTGATGGTTTGATTTTGTTTTAATAATAGCATAGAAATAAATTTGTTGTTTTTTCCTCCACGTTTCTATTTTGATTGTCTTGAGGGGATTTGAGACAGATACCAAACTGGACTTTTACTATGGAGTTTAAGGGAAAGTTAGTGAAATTACATGCATGCACATGTTTGTGTTTGCATATTGTTTTTCCTTCAAATAGGAGCCACAGTGGCGCAGTGGGTTAAACTCTTGTGCTGCCCTGAAGGTCGGCGGTTCAAATCCGTGAGATTGGGTGAGCTCCTGTCTGTCCGTTCCAGCTTCTCATGCAGGGACATAAGAGAAGCCTCCCACAGGATGGTAAAACATCTGGACGTCACCTGGGCAATGTCTTTGCAGACAGCCAATTCTCTCATACCAGAAGCAACTTGCAGTTTCTCAAGCTGCTTCTGACACACAGAAAAATAATATAGTGAGTTATCATAATGACGTGAACACAGAAATGCTGATGGGACTGTCCTCCTCTGTTCCTGATGATGGGAAGGCCATTTTGGGTAGGAGGACCGACTGTATACACAGGTCCCCTGGGGCTGTTCTTCAGTTTACACATAGCTTGCGGGTTGCTCAGGGAACCATCTTCCCCCTTTACCACATTGAGAAGTAGTTTATGAACCACCATTGCCTCCAACATAGACAAATAGCTGGAAACTGATGCAGAATTCCCAGAGATTTGCCTTGGTTGTCCTCTAGTATTTGTTGCCCACAGTGGTTGCTTTATTTTCTCTAATGGAAGAGTCAGCGCTATGGCAAGTTAAAGGAGAATCCGATCATTTGGCTGGCATCCAGATTTGCATCTACAAGGACATTTTGTTCTTTGTTCCCAGGGGCATTCTTCTTTCTTCTATGCCATGTTTGGGAAAGAACACCCTAAATCACTCTAGGCCATTAAAATGTAAATTTTTCATAAAGGTTTACTTCAGACTATTTTTAAAATAAGATTTCAAGTGTGCTAATAAAATTCATTCTAAGGAGGAGCAAATAGTAAGATAGCTATAGCTGGTAAGGAAATGGCTCCCGGTACAATTTAAGGGCCAACTGATACCAGTCAGGAGAAGCCACTGACTACATCATCACACTAGAGAATGAATCCACTTTAAATCTGGTTTCTGCCTCCTGCAGAATTATGGAGTTTGTAGTTGACTGATGCTGTTAAAGACTCCTCCCTAAACTACAAACTCCACAATTCTGCAGGAGGCAGAAACCAGATTTAAAGTGGATTCATTCTCTAGTATGATGAGTAAACTTTTTGAACTGAATGGGAGTTTTTCCTGGGTAAACCTGTTTGGGATCCCACTGCAAAGCCACAGGTTTGTTTACTTTGATTTTCCCTATCGGTATGGGTGTTGTGTTATTTAATGTGATAATAACCCCTAATCAGGGTTGGGGAAGTCCTTTACTCTTCTACATATTTTGGATTTCAACTCTCAGAAGCCCCAATCAGAATGGCCAATAATAAAGAGCGGTCTCAAAACATCTGGAAACCCAATGCTTTCTCATCCTAAGATAGTTATCACTTGGAAGTAACTAGATATAAATAAGTAGCTAAACATACTGTATTTAACTCCCTTTTTGAAAGAATTAAGTTAAATAAAGTGCAATTGTAACTTAATGGGGATAACTATTTCTTTTTTGCATTGTAAGTAGAGCTGAGTTATTTTATACGCCTTGTGTCTCTGTTCTCACTATTTATATGTGTCTTGTATGACAGGCCAGCTGTTTAGAGCAGTGCTTCTCAACCTTCTTAATGCCGCGACCCCTTAATACAGTTCCTCATGTTGTGGTGATCCCCAACCATAACATTATTATTTATGTTGCTATTTCATAACTGAATTTCTGCTACTGTTATGAATTGTAATGTAAATATCTAATATGCAGGATGTATTTTCATTTACTGGATCGAATTTGGCACAAATATCCAATATGCCTGAATTTGGGAGGTATTGGTTTTGTCATGTGGGAGTTGTAGTTGCTGCCTTTTATAGTTAATCTACAATCAAAGAGCATTCTGAACTCCACCAATAATGGAATTGAACAAAACTAGGCACACGGAACTCCCATGTGCAACAGAAAAGACTGGAAAAGTTTAGTGGCATTGACCTTGAGTTTTGGAGTTGTAATTCACCTACATCCAGAGAGCACTATGGACTCAAACAATGATGGATCTGGACCAGACTTGGCATGAATACTCAATATGCCCAACTGTGAACACTGGTGGAGTTGGGAAAAATAGACCTTGACATTTGGGAGTTGTAGTTGCTGGGATTTATAGTTCACCTACAATCAAAGAGCATTCTGAACCCCACCAACGATGGAACTGGGCCAAACTTCCCATACAGAACCCCATACAGAATATTGTGTTTTCTGATGGTCTTTGGCGACCCCTTTGACGCCTCCTTGCGACCCCCCACCCAGGGGTCCCAATTCTCAAGTTGAGAAGTGCTGGTTTATAGTATCCTGAATGTTCAAAAAGTAACTAAAACCAATACATTACTTTTGACTAACAAGAACTGCATTCCTATTTTGAGATAGCCAGCTTTAGATGTCAGTGTAGAATCACCCCATGACTGTAGCTAGTTATTTTTTGCAAACAACTTTTCCAGTTTTGACTAGATCAAAATCGAGCTACCAAACTACAATTATAGTTATGCTTCCTCAGCATAGATAAAGAGCCCCAGGGTCAAACAGACTGCCAAAATAGAATATATATATATATATATATATATATATATATATATATATATATATATATATGAGAGATGAAAAAATAGCCAAATAACAGTGTTTCAGTTTTGCGTCTAATTAATAGCATCTTTGTCTGAAGCAATTCAGCTGAAGCCACAGGAGAAAGGAATTTACCGAGGTTTCCTGATGGGCTGCTGAATGTAGACATGCTAGCTTCATATAATCAGGACATACAGATGGGCTCACTTAGTTGTTGACCTGCATACCTATTTTCTCCTCCACTCTTCTAAACATTGGTGGTTATGGTTTGGAGAACTTGGCAGCGCATAAAGGAGAGCAGTAGCAGAAACAAGTTAAGTGAAAACTTTAGAGCCCAAGGGGCACAGAAATAGCAGTGGCAGAAGACCTTTTGGTTTTTTAGACTCGGGAACTTTGTGTTCTGCAGTTTAGAATATCTTTGAAGGCTCTGTAAAATTGTCAAAAGGGGGATTTTTGAAATAAAAGGGAGATTGGTGGTGAAATAAGCATTTCTGTTTTGCTTGTGTGCCCTCTGGATATGGCACAAGGCAGCTTTATGAAAGGATAGGAAGGTGTGATTAAAAGCTGCTCATCATGCAGCTTGAGTTGGCACAGAAAGTGGCCCCTTCCACTCACCCATGTCCATATGTTTAATAACTAACCATGCAAAAGCAAATTACTTTGCTTAAAGGAGGCTAGATGATACTTTATGCACTTTTCTTTTACCCCAGGTGTAAAAATACAGTGAAATAACTAACATTGTACTATTCTTTCATGACATCCCAAATCTGCCGCCTGGGCCTGCTGCCTTGGCACTTCTTATGAAATAATTGGAAGGTTGTGAGGCCTAGAATCATCGTTTATGAACTCTATAGTACGTATATCTATTGTGTCTTTGTGAAAAGGAAAAAGATCTTGGCTTGAAATGCCAACCCGCCCACACTGCATGAAACTACAGAACATAGTAAACACTATTGTAAAGAAAGGCTAACAAATATGCAGAAACAGGCTCGAGCTGAGAAAATATGCAGAGCATTTTTATAGGACAGCTTTTGGATGTTGGGTGTTGGTTTCATGCAGTAATTTAAAAATATGTTTTACCATCCTCCCATCCAGATTGTACTGTCCTTCACTGGAGTTTTATAATTTCAAAGTGTCTTGAATATAGTTATATTAGATAGTTGTAAATTATAGACCGCCCAATGTTTTGAATGAGACTGTTATTGTTTATAAGGTCTTACTGTTTCCCATTCGTGGTCCGTGATTTGACCCGAGAAGGCCTTGTGCCTCCATATGATTTATTTGTGATATTGAAGGTATATGACATTATATACTTTTCCTCCTTTGTGGTTTCTCTTTGGAGAATTTTGATGCAATATTTATATATGTTAATATTATTTAGATTACAGCGCGTCATTGGTACGCTATATATCTGCTAAACGCCGAAGCCTTACAGGCTAGTCCCCGGTCTTGGAAGAAGCTCCTCAGAGCGAAACGGTTTGGCGCGGGTATTTATACAATTGTCGACCACACAGAGCACCCATTGAAAACTTTTGGATTATTTTGAACTACTTCATGACCTTCTATGGACTGTTTATGGACTGTGGAATTTATCGATTGAACTGACATTTATTTTGGTGCTCTTACATGGGACTCTCCATTATGAATATGATTTGGGAGTAATCCCCGGACTGTTTTGAACTTCAAGGCGTGAGTGACTATTGAGTGCTATATTTTGCGTTTGTATTGAAACAACTATATTGTGTAGAACGAAATATTATTGTATTGAATGTGATACTCTCTATTTGTGCAGAACTATATACATTGTGCTGAACAATATTTGCCCAACATTGGGCGGTTTATAATTTACAACTATCTAATATAACTATATTCAAGACACTTTGAAACTCTCCTTTGGTTGATTCTAGTATAGAAGAGCAACCACTCCCACTTTACTTACAACTTCATTGGAGTTTTTCCAGCAGTGGCTGGATGGCCATCTGTCAAAAATGCTCTAGCTATGGATTTCTGACTGCCGATTGAACAAGATGACCCTTGAGGCTTCTCCGAGCTCTAAATGTTTATTATAAAACTAGGATTTTCCTATGGTGGATAATTGTATATGCAGAAATCACTGGAGACATTGAAGAAGTGCCTACCTTCCACATCACCCATCACAGCAACTACGATTGAATGATGTCACCTGCAATGATTGTAATACTTCTATCCATTATCTCACTGTGACAATTTTCTGTTCTTATATGAACCATAAATCAGTAACAATTACCAGCACTACCATCACAGATGTGATATGGAAACTCTGAAGGAAGAAGGAAGCAGCAATCTTAATGGCTGCCTTTTAAGTATCTTTCAGATTTGAAAAATTGCTGCCTGGAATAGTACGCTCCGTGACATTGCTGTTCTGCCTCAAAAGACTGGTTGCTTGAAGCAAAACAGCAAGCGTCACAAAGTCATTTTGTTGCAGGACACAGAAGATTCTACAAACAGAAAAACTTCCTCTCTATAAATGGCAGTAAAAATACAGTAACTGCCAATTATGTAACTAAAGATTTGCTTGGCCTGCCACAACACCTCAATATGGCTGAAGAACCATATCCAAAGGATTCATAAATTAAATATCACCTTCCAGGAAATAAAAATAATGTCAGGGTCAAAATATCAGCAATATTTATACATCTCTCTACCTGCTTTTCTGATGAGAAGTTATAGCTATGAACGGATATGATTAAGTGAAATAGGCTTGCAAAATAAAATAGCTTACTGTTTCTATTCTAGCTGTTGCAATTCTTTCAGACAACTAAATCCTGCAACACTGCAGATTAAAATGTTTTGTCTTCTAATGTCAACTGTGCAGAAAATGTACGACATCCCGAATCATTCGGAAACATACAAATCTGTATACTTACAGAGTGAACAGATGCAATGGGCATTATAGTGTGTTTTCAAAATACTGTTGATTTCAGTGGAAAGGAACCATTTAAATAAAAGGAATTTAAAAGGATTTGACCTTGGTTGCTTCATATTTATTATATCAGCTTGCTTGTATTTCAGATACTACAGCTCCCTCATGTGGCATTAGAAGTGAGAAAAATATAGGAAAGCTCTTGTCTTCCCATGAGTTAAGTTCCAAATACATTTTAAAAAACTAAATTTCTTGATGTAGGAAGTTCAGTGACTTAGTCTTCACTGAATGAGCATTTATTTTTTCCTGCTATGTGATCTTAGGTGACCTACAATACAGCCCAGAAAACTCACCGCAACCATGAGCTACAATTGTTGTTGTTTTTTTCTTTCAAAAAAGCAAATAACTATATGGCTTGGAGATTAAAAAGAGTTGTTTGTTTTTGTCAATTGGGATAATCTCTAATATTCTGGTCACAGCATTATTTCTTTTCTTAGTAGAACTAGCCGTGAATCTTTGTTTTGATCAAACCATTATTATGAAGATGGTGGTAGTGATGGTGATGTTGGTGTTTTAATTTGATTACTATATTCAGGGTTATTACAAAAGAATGCTCCGATTTCAAAAATTCATGGTAAAATTCATGGATGAACCCTACATCAATGTGAAGGGGGAGTCTTCACCTTTTTGACCACAGTCAAATATGTTCAATATGGCTGCTACTAGTCACTCAGCACACATCTAAACGATAGTCCAGCTCCTGCCACACACATGTCATGGTCGATGGCACTGATTCACCTTACCACTAAGGTGAAGCATAGCCTTGTCACTAAAGATGAGCATTGCAGCAAAGCTGTCATCTTCCATTCGCTCTTGCATGGCAGTTGAGAAGTTGCAGTGCATAATGCCGTCATTGTGCATGAGAGCTTGCACTAACTGTGTGTGATAGAGGTGCATGTGAAGACGCTTCCTGAGCACCTTCCAAACCCTTGGTTAAGGTATCCCCATCTCTCGGCTAGCTCTATTTGTGGTGGCCACTTGTGCAATTACCTCATCCAGGTGGCATGTATGAGTGTGGAAAAAACTTGAAAACGTTCTCTTCACATTGAGGTAGGTTTCATATGTGCATTTACCATGCATTTTTGAGATCGGGGCATTCTTTTCTAATAACCCTGGATTGTTGACTTGCCACATTTGCAGGCTTAACTTTTATAGACTTTTTGTGGATTTGATTAATATGGTCTTTCTACCGGTAGGATTCTATGCAACTCTTTTGTCAATAGCCACTGGAAATATGTAAGGATAATTTAAGAAATGAACACAAACATGTTGGAAAAAATGAAAATCATTTCTTGTATGGCTCATATATTTAACAATATTAAGGAGCCACTGGTGGCACAATGGGTTAAACCCTTGTGCCGACAGGACTGAAGACCAATAGGTCTGAGGTTCGAATCCGGGGAGAGTGCAGATGAGCTCCCTCTATCAGTTCCAGCTTCCCATGCAGAGCCCTGAGAGAAGCCTCCCACAAAGATGTTAAAACATCATCAACAACAAAACCAAAACATCTGGCCGTCCCCTGGGCAATGTCCTTGCAGACGGCCAATTCTCTCACACCAGAAGCAACTTGCAGTTACTCAAGTTGCTCCTGACACAAAAAAATTAAAAAGGGATTTAACTTTATATAAGATTTCAATCATCAGTCTTGGGATAGAGAAATAAGAAATGTGATCCCTTGATTGAATTTCAAAACATTGGATCTCTGGGTGCAGCCTGCAGTATCCTGTGTTACTGATGTGCAAGTGAACTCCGAATGGCTGAACTCCTGAATCAGAGCATGGAAAACTGCCTTTTTGTACTGCAGTTCCCAGAATGGCTTAGCCAGCATCACCAGGGTGAAGGCTGAATTACAAATAAAGTAAATTTTCAGAACTTCTTTCTGGCTCACAGAGTTCAAAACCTCAGCGTGCACCCATACTGTAAAATTAATGTAGTTCAACACCAACTGCCACGGCTCTTTGCCATGGAAACCTGAGGTGTATAGTTTGGTGATGCATTGGCACTATTTGGCAGAGAAGGCTCAAGAGTTTGTAACACTACAACTCCCACGATTCCGCAGCATTTGGCCATAGCAGTTAAAGTGGGGCAAACTGCATTAATTCTACACCATAGCTGTGCCCTCAAAGGATTACTTGTTTCTTAGAAAAATAATGTTATGTGTTCACGTATCTGTGTGTTGGGACCAGTTTCCAGAAAAGAAAGAGTTCTCTTTTTCTTTGATCTCTAAACCAGTGTTTCCCAACCAGTGTGCTATGGCACACTAGTGTGCTGTGAACAATCATCAGGTGTGCCATGGGAAATTGGAACCTCCAATACCCTTTCTTCCCCCTCTTGCTGAACACTTTTTCTTCTCCACTCGGGCTCTCTTCTTCCCAGCCTCGCTCTGCTCGCTTTGCCTCACTTTGCTCTGGGGCGAGTCTTCGCAGTAGCGCTCGCACGGGTCACATTTTCCTCCCTCCTCCTTCCCCTCCTGAACATGCTCACACTGCCGCCTTGGATCAAAATGGCGGCAGAAGCGGCAGTGTAGAAGAAAAAGTAAGTGTTTGGCAGGAGGGGGAAGAAAGGGCGCGAAGGGGGAGGAAGAGGTCTCTGTCGAAAGCTGGCATGGGAAAACTTCGGCCCTCTGGGTGCTTTGGACTCCAACTCCCACCATTCCTAACAGCCTGAGGCCCTTTTCCTCCCCCCCCCCCTCAGCCACTTAAGCATGAAAGGGCCTCAGGCTGTTAGGAATGGTGGGAGTTGGTGTCCAAAGCACCCAGAGGGCCGAAGTTTTCCCATGCCTGTTTTAGAGGGACCTTAAAGTGGTGAGCCTCCTTCCAACATTGAGATTCTGGATAGAAAACAAACAAGAACATAACATAACATTTTTTGAGTCCACAGTGCTCTCTGGGTGTAGGTGAACTACAACTTCCAAACTCAAGGTCAATTCCCAAGCAAACCCTTTCAAGTTTGGTTCAATTCCATTGTTGCAAGAGTTCAGGATGCTCTTTGATTGTTTGTTAACTATAAATCCCTGAAACTGTAACTCCCAAATGTCAAAGACTATTTTTCCCAAACTCCATCTGTGTTCACATTTGGGCATATTTAGTATTCACAGCAAGTTTGGTCCTGATCCAACCTTGTTTGAGTCCACAGTGCTCTCTGGATATAGGTGAACTACAACTCCAAAACTCAAGGTCAATGACCACCAAACTCTTATAGTATTTTCTCTTGGTTATGGGAGTTCTGTGTGGGAAGTTTGTGTCATTCTGCCATTCCTGCCAGGATATCTATGTTGTGTTCATTGAAACAGGTCCAGGTTTCACACTGAGTGTATAAATACATTTTAAAACATATTAACTATATGTATTACTGTGTTAGAGTGTCATTTTGGTTGGTGCTGTGCCCCAGGATTTTGTAAATATAAAAAAATGTGCCGCGGCTCAAAAAAGGTTGAAAAACACTGCTCTAAACAACTTCTTTCCATAGTTCTGATCCTGGAATTTGAGGGTGGATCTCCTGGCACTGAGTTTTTCATTTCAAGCACTAACAATCTTCCCCCTTGAGAGAAAAAGCCTTTGGGCATGTTTTTCTGACTCCCACATCCCCTCAGGATCAGCCAGAATGACACACGAGTACCAGCCTTCAACTCATCTGTAAATCAGCATGGCTTCTCATTATATTCCACCATATGTGATTTTCTTGTCTTTCTATTTGTGTTTCCTGCTGTGTCCTCATTTTACTTCATTTTACCTGCTTCTGCTTCACTTGTCTTGCAGTTCATAAGTGCCCTTCGATCTTTTGCACTTGTCCACTATTACAAAAATTTACTGATTTTATATGTGATCTCAATTGCAGTTACTTATTCAGACAAGAGCCCAGATATGAAGAGAAGTCCTCCATCTAAGCTCTAAGGATCTGCAAGGGTGAGCTAGATTAAACTAATTTTGGGAGCTTTTCTATCATACGCTCACACTTATACCGTAGTACCTTTTCCAGCAAATTGAACACTTCTCTCGACCCAGTGGAGATTACATTTTAAAGACGTGAATGATACGGCCAGTCATTTTATCAGTTGGCAGAGTTGAATCTGTCAAGCGGAACAGACAATTCTGTAATTCAAAATGAGCTCTCCAAGAGCCATTTCAAATACTGTATTTTAAAACATTTTGTTATACATACAGTATATGAGAAGAAAGGCCACTCTCTTGCCACCAGTCAGCCTTTTAAAGTTGCACTTGGTGAGCAGTATAATAACACGTTGAGGGAGAGGAAAGAATTTTATTTTTAGCCCTTTTCAAAATCACCTTGAAAAAAGTGTGCCAGTGTCCTTTTCATTCCTTGGCAAAACAATTCCTCCAGCAACTACTTTGAAGTCTATGAAATGTTTTAAAAGAACTTCATTTGCACATATTATGAAAAACTATGACAAAGTGTATCTCAGAACATTCCAGATCTCGTACATCATTATGTTCTTGTGAAAACGTCATGAAAGAGATCGGAGACAATTTCACAAATTTTAGTAGATTATGCTGCTGATATAAAAGCACATCACATCTGTGTACTATAGAGAGTGTTGACCTACAGATGAATTGCCATTTTCAGTTTATGAGAGCTCTAAGGTGAACCAATTACCACATTTCCTTAGCAAGATCTGTTTGGACTAGTTTGCCATTGCTATCCTCTGAGACTGAGGACTTCATCACATACAATTAAATAAGCATTTCTTCATACTCAAGAAACTGCTGCTGATGGTGCCCTTCACATGACACAAGCTTCAAATGTGGGGTAGATGTATCTTGCCATTTCTAAAGTGTGGGTCTCCCCCCCCCCCCCACACACACACACAATTCCTAAGTCAATTGGCAATCAACTTCTTTTTCAATTCCCCATGTAGAGACTTGTAAAAATGCCTAATTTACCTCTTGTAAATATAACAATGACATTGTGGAAGGAGAAGCCAAGATGGACAGAATTGATTCCGTTCTGTTGCCATTACCATTTTGGGACTGAGGAGGTATAGCCAGCAAGATATTCAAAACATTCAGGAGAAAATAGCAAGCATGCAAATCCTGTGCTTCTCCTAGTGCAGTGTTTCTCAACCTGGGGGTCGGGACCCCCAGGGGGGTCGCAAGAGGGTTTCAGAGGGGTCGCCAAAGGCCATCTTAGGAAGCCCTTTGGAGATCTCCCCGCTTGTCCTTCTCTTTCTTTTTGGAAACAGACTGTGAATTCTCCCACCTAAAGCTCTCCTTTGCTGTGATTGGCAGGCCTCCCAGCCAAGGGGAGGGCTGTTTTGAGACTCCAAGCAGGGAGGGGAGAGCAGCTGTGCTTGGCGCATGGCAGCATGATGCGCATGTGTGGGTGAGGGAGACTGAGAGGTGGGATGGAGGCTCATACCAGCTAATCCCATCATGGCATGAGGGTTCTGTATATGCAGTTTGACCCAATTCTATCATTGGTGGGGTGCAAGGGGCTCTTTGATTGTAGGTGACAACTACAACTCCCAAATGTCAAGATCTATTTTCCCCAAACTCCACCAGTGTTCACATTTGGACATATTGAGTATTTGGGCCAAGTTTGGTCCAGGTCTGTCACTGTTCGAGTCCACAGTGCTCTCTAGATGTAGGTGAACTACAACTCCCAAACTCAAGGTCAATGCCCACCAAAACCTTCCAGTAATTGCTGTTGGTCATGGGAATTTTGAGTGCCAAGTTTGTTTCAATTCCATTGTTGGTGAGTTCAGAATGCACTTTGATTGTAGGTGAACTATAAATCCCAGTAACTACAACTTCCAAATGACGAAATCAACCCCCCCCCCCCACACACACAAATACAGTTATGATGTGGCAGTGAAAGTAATGTTATGGTTAGGGGTCACCACAACATGAGGAACTGTATTAAGGGGTCACAGCATTAGGAAGGTTGAGAAACACTGTCCTAGTGTCTCTGTAACCTTAGCAAGTTCCCTCTTTCATCATTCTCAATTGCCTCTCTGAAACTTTTGCTGTGCTGTCAGACTTTTGTTTTGCCTATCAAAAGGCTAGCGTAGAGAGATTAATGTGACGAGAGTAGTAAAATCTTCCATTTAGTTTACAAATGGGGCTTGGTGAAGCTTAAGGGAAAATCAACCCTCTGAAATGCTTGATTTAACTGTGGGATGAAATCCCGAGAGAGTATGACAGGCTGAAAGCCATGCACTGGGTTTCTATACCCAAGCCGGTCTGAGTCCCTCTATAGAGGTAAGAAGGTTGGGGTACAAAATTTTTAAATAAATAAATAAATAATAAGCAGGACTTTGAACTCTGGTCACCTATATGTTCCTAATGCAACACTCAAACTGGTATACTGCTCTCAACCAATATGGATAATGACATTAACATAACACCAAACAGCCTACAAATTCTGGAGGAACCATTCAAATACAGTTTTATTACAAAATTCAGTGTCTGCAAACACTTCAGAATGCGTTAAATAGTATATTGTAAAGTGATTGCAAAATTATGTGGGGGGATAGGTTCCCAGGCATACCATGATGAATGACTTCCTACGGAAGGACAATCAAGGTAGAGCACCAAGGAAAGGCCTAGAGAGAACCCCTCTCTTCTGTTTCTACCCACATTCCTTTCTCCCACATACTCACCAAAGGCAGACCCAAGAAATAGCCACAAGTTCAAACTGAGCAATGATATTTTACTAAAATTCCTGCCAGACATGGAGTCCAATCAGCTGCAGTGATGGATGGCATGCTTCAACCAACCAGGGCTCAGATCCTAGCCAGCCATTCTGCATCTTTTGGGTGTGTGTGTAATATTTGTGGATGAAGATCCTCCTGACATAGTGTGTTATACATGTTTTAAGAAGAGAATGCCTCTTTTTAACATATATTTTGTGCCAACTCTTCAGTTTTTGAACTTTACTTCCACATTAGGGGGAAAACGCCCTCTCCCATCTATTTTCTGTGTTGTGGGAGTGTTGGTTCGGTTGCTAAAAAGTTGCATGACTTAGTTGGGCTGCCTCTGGCTCTTTGCTTACTCTTTTATGTTAGCTGCAATACCACTGGGAAAAGGAAACGTGTGTGAGGTCTTCTCATTGCTTCTTTCATTACCGTCTTGTTGAAAAGGGACAGATCCATATACTCCAACTTTTCACAAATGAAAATTGGGTCACGAGTGGTCAAGCAACAACAGAGTGTGGACAAGGTGACAAATGCTATTAGTAAGAAATAACACTCCCATCAGGGAAGTCTACAGCAGTTTGATTGTTCCTGAGCTAACCAGGAAGGGCAACATTTTCTCCCATCCTCGCATTTTCCTACTGTTGAGTTAACTGAGTGTAGCTGACAGCTGCATGAGTGCACATGCCCAGTGTGGAGCACATCTCGCCACGTTGAAACAGTGGATGTGGTTCTTAATGAGACATGCCGCATTGTCACCAAATTGGGGTCAGATCCTAGTTTTTGTAATGTTTCCTTCTCTGATGGTGTCAGGTTACTGTGTCTTTTATGTGTCTTGTGGTCTATCTTGTCAATCTCTCTTAGTATAGTGTCTTCAAATGCTCTAATATTATCAGGAACCACTGTAGGTGTAAATTTACTTGGAGTCTTAAATTTATGTCCGGGGTCAGAATAGTTTGCACAAGTGTCTTTATTGGAAAAGAAATTCTTAAGTCTTACGGAACGAAATAACATAATCGAGAATTAAATTGAAATCAACTGATTCCACGCTCTATACTCACTGCACTTCCCATAATCACACATTTGACCAAATCAAAATTCAGGTTATAGAGAAAGTCAAATGCCCCCCACATGGAGACAAAGTCAACTTCCTGAGACAAAGAGAGACATTCTGGATAGTGCAGATGGCCACAGAGAAGCACAAATGTGGCCTCAATGATCCCCTAACCATTAATGCACTTTTAAACAAATAGACATCTGTTCCTTTAAATCTTTTCCTGTATATCTCTACTTAAACCTCCCTATGACTGACCCCCGGTACCATATCCTGCTCCTGGAATGGTCCGTCCTCCTGTTGAATTGAAAACGCTCAAAAGGTAAATACTCTTATAGATACTATTGACAATAGCATGCCTCCCCTTACACCATTTATTTGGGTAAGCTAAATACTTAATTCATTATTATTTAGACTATACTCCTCTGAGGACGCCCAATTATACAGCCTCTGAAGAAGTCCATAGGACGAAACGGCCCCCCGCCGGCCTGGGGGTGAGCTCCTGCCGTCAGGCAACCCTCCCCGCATCTTTCTCACCACTGTGACATTTGCGTAAGACAGCTTTACCCTCCGCTGCACTGTCAGCTTGTTAAACTCTCAGACGCTAGCCAAGTCTACAATACTACTAAGACCATACTCCTCAGCAGCTCGCTACCATAGCGACGCCGCGTCTGCGCACTGCGCGCTTACCTTGGCCAGCACAGGAGAAACTACAGCGACCAGCCTGCCCAGCGGTTCAACCTAACACGAACCGGCGCATGCAACTTCGAGCGGTCCGGGTCTCTCCAACCTCCGTTTTATACGGACTTCGCTCCTGGCGCCCTGCTGGTTCCTCAAATGTAACCTTACTAATATCTAAAGACATTTAATACCAGCAACAACCCAGGACATGAGAAGATACTAATGTATTTGCTCATCTACAGATTTCTGTATATTTGTTATCTGCCATTAACTTGTGTTATAAACTGTATTTGATTGTGATACAAATTCTCATTGAGAAGTATTTTACCACTGTGTAATAGTGCTGTACTTGAACTTACAATTGATATTGTCCCATTGTGGATTGTTCACCTCTATTTTGTACCAGCAAATATACTTTACTACTTTTGATACATATCGTGTACTGTTTGATTCAGACACCTGAATTGCTTTGTAGCTTATATCTAGGTGTAGCCCTCTGCTTATCTATCCATCAGGAAGTGGCAGCCAATAATGAAAAGACCAAGACAGTGACATCTCTGGCCCATCCCCTGTTCGGATATCAGCCAGCACACAAATGCCTTAAATCAGTGATTTTCAGCCTTTTTTGAGCCGTGGCACATTTTTACATTTACAAAATCCTGGGGCACACCACCAACCAAAATGACACAAAATGACACTCTAACACAGTAATACATTTAGTTAATATGTTTTTAAATATATTTATACACTCAGTGTGAAACCTGGGACTGTTTCGATGAATAGTCCGTCGGCTTGTATTCAACGGAAGGGTGTTTCGTTTGGAGATGGCGTTTAAGCTTGCTTGGCACCACAGCTTCTCACCACACACCAAGCACAGTAGAGTCGGTGCCATCGCATTCCTGGTGAAAGTGAATCCAAATGAAAGATAGCTTTCTCTGTATTGCCTTGAGCTCACCGTCTTTTCTTTTTTTCTTTTGTCCACCACTCATTTTAGGGCCTTCATCTGTGTCATAATTTTGCCCAGGGCCCTGTTCGGCATTTGCATTTTCCCTTCTCAAAAACTTCTCCATCACAGTCACTCGCTTGTCTTGCTGTGATACCAAATTGCCACTGTCACTCGATGCACAGCTGCAGCACTAACTCTAACTTTACTTACTTAGCCGCATCTGAGCGAATCCAAGATGGCGCGACCATAGCACTCTCGTGTCACTTCTTAGGTGACGCGAGAGTGCTATAGTTCCATTTCTTAAAGGGACAGATGCGCCTTATAGTTTATATATGAATGAAGTTCGAAAATAATTTCCCACGGCACACCTGATGGTCTCTCACAGGACACTAGTGTTCCGCGGCACACTAGTTGAAAATCATCAAGAAATAGTTTACTAAGATCTACAGAGATACTTACAGGAACACCTCAGCAAGCGCGAGTCCAAATGTAGCAGGCAAAATCCCGAAACCTCAAGCTATCACTGATACCGAATGAGAGACTCCCCCCTGGGAACACAGAAGCCTGGACGACTTGGAAGGTGCTAAACAGACTGCACTCTGGTATGAGAGGCAGAACCATCCTTAAGAAATAGGGCCACAAAGTGGAGCCCACGACAGGTGAATGTGGAGAAGAGCAAACCACAGACCACCTATTACAATGGCGCCTGAGCCCTGCCACATGCACAATGGAGGACCTTCTTATAGCAACACCAGAGGCACTTCAAGTGGCCACCTACTGGTCAAAGGACATTAAGTATAATGCCAAGTTTTTAAACTTTGTGTTTTCTCAAATACATTACAACTGTACCCTCGGTTTCCTTCTGATACGATAAATAAAATAAGTTGATAGCAATTGAAATAATCCCATGAGTAAGAGTGGAAAGCGGAGACAAGGAAAACTGGGATGTCTAAATGTAGTTGAAAAGGTGGGATGACATCAGGACTGTCCCTACCAAACTGATACAGATGGGGCATATGCAGGTCACTAGGTAGTAAGGACAAAGAGGTTCCAGAAGGTCATAATCTTAGCAGGTATTGAAAATATATTTAAGAAATGTTAAGCATCAGCATAGTACATGTGGAGCACAGTGTCGGCAAGATGATCACCCTAAAGTCAAACCTTATACTACTTCAATGGGTGTTCCAATCATATCATATGACACATGAAATAGTCAATGTATCAGCTAATAATAGTATAGGAGAGATACATTACATGAGCCTAACAATCTGAAGAAGAATGATGTCAAACAGTGTTTGGAGAAGGGATCTAAAATATCTAGAATTTCTCCAAACGTTGGCTTGGGAAATGCCAAGATTCAGCTTTAAATTTCTGTACCATTATAATTTTGACTATTTTGATAGTCTTTCTGTCTCTCTGACCAAATCTCGGCCTAACCAGCCCAACAGACTTACTGGAAGCGTAACTGTAATACATGAGGCAAAGCACTTTTTTGTACTGAAAATTATTGTGCAAAGGAAGTCAGAAAAATATTAGAAATATAATAGTTTTAATAATCCAGTGTTTGTTTTTAAGGAAACACAACTGTTTGGTTCGCTCCTGACACAATAAATAAATAAATAAATCATCCAGTATCAATCTGGTTATATAACTATAGTGAAATATTAGCAAAACCCCAGCCCTGCTGTGTTTTTCTAAATATGGAAAAAATAATTTTAAAAATTATGGGGTACAGACTTGTTTCCAGCCCTGCTGACAAAGTCGTTATACTACATTTCATGTAGTATTTAGTTCCATGCAGTCTGTAATTTTCTCAAAATTAAAGGGTACTTTAAAACTTCCTGATGATAACTTGTTTGAGTGCAGGAGGGCGTTCTGAAAACCACATGAGCTTGGCTGGGATTGCTAGAGGTCACAATATATGGGCTAATCCTTTCAAGCACGGTTAAAACAAACATGGTCACTAAATCTTTTCTCCAGAGACACACATCAAAAGGATTCGGCAAACATATTTTAATGAATAGTTCATTTTTCCCTTACTATTTGCCCATATAAAATATGAATTAGGGAACAGAGCCAAGAAGGCAGCTAGCTTTGTTCTCAGTGGTGGGTGAGAAATATGGTTGAAAAACTATCTTGAAATCTTTAGTCTCCTGCAAATACAGATTAGGCAGAAATCATTGCTGTGTCTAAATGAACAAAATAGAATCAAAGAAAGAAATCAATGTTGTAATGCATTTTCTTGAAAATAGGAAACCTTCTGCTATTGAGCAAGAATTTGGAGGTCTTGCCGTGAAGGGCAGAGACCAGTCAGACCCATCAAAGAGGATCCAGTATAGCCCTGGCGAGCTAGGAAGCAACCAATTGAATTTTCCCTGAATTTCCCCAAATAAAATCTCACCAAGTTGAAGAAACGCCACCAAGTTGTTTATATCGTTCCAGCTGGAGCGGATGTCAAGCTGCAATCATTTGCCAAGACCTGACATACTGTACAATGCAAAACATTACATTTTTATAGAGGAAAACAGAGCTGTCAAAGTTCAAACTCCCTGCCCCCCGCCCCCTTTGCTGACTTCAAGCTGATTGTTTGGAGTCATCAGCTGGCAGGGAGGTGCAGCCAGCTTTGCTGCACCTCAGCCAATCAGGAAGCCAGCACCCTTTCGGACTCTCGACCAATGAGAACGGAGGAGGTGGGCCAGGTAGGAAACAATGAACCGGGAGGAAATGTTTGTCCAAGTGCTGGTGATTACTCCAAGAGTCCTCAAGCTAGCTTTTTGTATTGTCTCAAGTGAAGGAAATAAACATCTTGGTCTTGCGCGGATGCCAGACCCCGGTAATCCTTAATCCGGGATATGGGATCCATTGATGATATCTTGTCATTGATATCGGCCAAGGGAATGAAAATAATAAGTGAGGCTGATGAAGGGGACTTAGAGCTGATTACATTACACATATGGCAAACAGTCCCTGCCGACTGACATACAATTACAATACATTGTACAGACAAACATGTGCAGACAAACATGTGCAATTAGAAGGATTTTTTTTTGTCTTCTGCCTGCGTTGCGGGTACGGTTGCTCCATTACGTCACAAGGGGGTGCTGTTGCTTCATCCTCAGATGAGAGTCTCTGCTTCCGCATTCCACCTCCAGCAGACGATCTTCCTTATTTTTATTCAAGTGTTGTAAAGTCCTTATAAAAATCCTTCCCCGCTGAGCGGTCCCTAGTTCATCTACTCACAGCTGGCTTGTTTTCGATCTGTTAGGTGGACAGTGGACAGGGCTCACAGCTGGGTGTCCAGACCAGCCCGGGAATCGAACATGCAACTTTCTGATTGCAAACACAGCTGTTGTTACCGCTGTGCTATCTCTCCGGCATTTAGATTTATAAAGATGATTGATCTTTATACATTAAAAAATATAGTGGTGGCCATATTTTCTGCATGGATTCCAACACAAAACCCACTATACCCACTTAAGAGGTTAATTATTTTTTCTTCCTTCCTCTTTGCTCATACTGAACAAGAACCGAATTTAAAAACGTGTAAACTATTCCAGTACAACTCCAATTGGTGGTCTGTGTACCAAGGTTGCTTTGTGAGCTACTGGCTTCCGATCCACAGCAAACATCTAGGAAAGAAACCAACAGTTGTAGTTAAAGGACACAAATATCATCCTGGTCCCTGGTTCACAAACCTTCCACAACAATATTAAGAAGCAATGAGCTACTCGGTGAAAAGTCCATGCTCTCTTGCTGCAGATCATATTAATAACTGGAATTAAAATATATTTAAACATAACCTTGAACCAAAATACTTGTGCAGAAGTAACAGATTTCTTTCTTTTTTTCTCCTCCATTTGGCTGGCGAAAACATACCTAAGCACACAGAGGTATTTTGTCAGGAAGAGATAATCAGCCCTTACCTACATGTAAAATGAGGGAATGATTTATAGAAAAAATACATTAATCTATGTCTTAGTCTGGAGAGAGAGCAGCTGTAATGATAGGTACACCATCTGCAAGGTTTATGAAACTGAAGTGTCCTGTTAAACACCAACAAGAATAATGTCTTCCCTCCAGCATAGGAAATCATAATCTTTCGTGCCCTTTTGTTGCACAGCTGTGCTAACAAAATCCCATATGTTTCTTGTTGGGCAAGATTTTATGCATACCAGGGGAGCAATAACATGACCTTGGAGTAATAATAATTTCATCTTCAAAGAATAAACATGGCAAATCATGATAATGATCATCTAGCCTATTAAAGAAGGAAGTACCAGGTGTGCATAGCATTGCAAATTTACCAATTTTAGGTTGTCTCTGTGGATAATGGTACAGATTGAGTATCTCTTTATGTGAAATGCATGGGACCAGGAGTGTTTTTCAGATTTTGAAACACCAGTATTTGCATATACATTTAACTTAAACTATGACTTAAAATATATTAATCACCCGCTGGCCTGGAGGCCACTAGCTACCATAGGATTGACAAGTGGAAGTATAAAAGAAGTACACTCTTCACCTGCAATGCTCTTCATATTACCTACCTAATAATATACATACACATTTCTCATTACTAGCTTATCAACATATTGGAAATTAGAAATATTTAAGGAATGCATGACCAATGTGGAATTAGAAGAGATAACTGTTTTGTTAACAGCCAATGCCTTTTAAAAATCGCATGTATACCCTGCCCTTCTCACTCTGAAGGGGACTCAAAGCGGCCTTAGGCATAGGCAGCAATTCAATGCTATAGAAACAATATACAGTTAAAATAAATATTTACATTAAAACCAAGAATTAAAACATCTAAACATTACACCAATTACTAAAACCATGCAGTCCAAGAATGTAATCCGGAGCCATTCCAGTTGTCTTTGTACATATTCCATATCCATTATTGCACTACAATTACTATCTGAAGGCTTGGTCCCATAGTTTTTCTTTCTTCCTGAAGGCCGGGAAGGGGCGGGGGCTGATCTAATATCACTGGAGAGGGAGTTCCACAGCCAAGGGACCATACAGAGAAGGCCCTGTCTCTCATTCCTACCAGTCATGCCAGCAAGGGGGGTGGGACCGAGAGCAGGGCCTCCTCTGATGATCTTAATCTCTGAGCTCGTTCATAGAGACAAATATAAATTTAAAATATTCTCTCTCTCTCTCTCTCTCTCTCTCTCTCTCTCTATATATATATATATTATTTTATTTTTATTTTTATTGTTCAATCTTGTATTCCGCTCCTCCCTGCAGGCTCGGGGCGGATAACAACAATAAAATGGGCAGACATGTCACAGACATGTAGCCCTACAGTAAAAACATAAAACACATTAAAACACATTACATCACATCATAGTGAGAAGGACGACCAGGCACTTTCCTAGACCAGTGTGTCTAGTTGAAGGCTAATCCAAAGAGGGCAGTTTTGCAGGCCCTTCGGAAAGGGGCAAGCTCCGAGATGGCTCGGGTGCTATCCGGAAGAGAGTTCCATAGCACCGGAGCTGCCACGGAAAACGCTCGTTGTCTAGTTGCGGACAGATGGCAGGAGCGGATTGATGGTACTGACAACAGATTCTGTTCATCTGAGCGCAGTGATCTCGGGGGAATGTACGGGGTAAGGCGGTCCCTCAGGTACGCAGGCCCTAGGCTGTGTAAAGCCTTGAAGGTTAAAACCAACACCTTGAAGGCAATTCGGTACTCAATAGGGAGCCAGTGCAGTTGCCGAAGGATGGGCGTAATGTGCTCCCTCACTGGCGATCCCGCCAGCAAGCGAGCAGCGGCATTCTGCACTAGCTTGAGTTTCCGGATTGTCGACAAGGGAAGGCCAACGTAGAGGGCATTACAGTAGTCCAGCCTCAAGATGACCGTCGCTTGGATTACCGTGGCCAGGTCGTTCCTGGACAGGTAGGGGGCCAGTCGCCTAGCCTGTCGTAGGTGGAAGAAAGACGTCCTGCTGACCATGGAGACCTGCGCCTCCATGGTCAGCGAGGAGTCCAGCTGCACACCCAAGCTCTTAACCAAAGGTGACGGGCTAAGCTGTCCGCCATCCAGGGTAGGCAACCGGCACCCACCCAGCCCAGGCCGACCGGGCCACAGGATCTCCGTCTTCGACGGGTTCACTTTCAGCCGGCTGGCACGCAGCCAACCAGTCACGGCTTCGAGGCATAGATGGAAACAATCGGGTACGGTGTCCGGCCTGCCGTCCATTCTCAGCAGAAGCTGGGTGTCATCAGCGTACTGGTAACACTCCAGACCAAAGTCGCGAGCCAGCTGTGCCAGGGGGCGCATGTAAATGTTGAATAATAAGGGGGAGAGGATGGCCCCCTGGGGGACCCCACAGTTTAGTGGGAGTCTCCCGGAGACCCCCCCGCCCCCTCCACCCGTTGTCCCCGGTCCCGGAGGAAGGAGGCCACCCATTTAAGGGCAGTCCCGGAACTGGCTAAACGGTGGGTCAACAGTGCGTGGTCTACGGTATCAAACGCTGCTGTCAGATCTAACAAGACAAGCAGTGCTGATCCACCCTGGTCCAGCTGGCGGCGGTTGGTCTGTAATGGCGACAAGCATGGTCTCCGTCCCATGCCCAATACGGAAGCCGGACTGGAAGGATCAAGTCCAGCTGTGTCGTCTAAGAACCGCTGCAGCTGATCCGCTGCTGCCCTCTCAATTACTTTGCCTAAAAAAGGCAAGTTGGAAACAGGCCTGTAATTGGAGGGAGCCGAAGGGTCTAAATTCAGCTTCTTCAGCAGCAGTCTTACCATAGCCTCTTTCAACTCCCCTGGGAAGACTCTTTGCTCAAGGGAGCTATTTATGATCTTTCCCAGGGGGCCTCGTAGCCCCTCCCGGCAGGATCTAATAAGCCAGGAGGGGCACGGGTCGAGGGAGCAGGTAGTTGGTCTAGCTGCAGCGAGTAACTTATCGACAGCTGCTGCGTCCAGCAGTTGGAAGCGGGTGAAGGTGGGCCCGCCGAGTGGCGGCGGAGTCTCGAGTTCACTAACTGTATCAAGAGTGGCTGGAATGTCCCGGCGGAGCATCGAAATCTTATCGGCGAAATAGTTCTGGAAAACCTCAGCTGTTGGAGCCAAACCCCTATCATTTGGGACAGTTGGGATTGTTGTCAGAGACCGAATTATCTTGAAAAGTTGAGCTGGGCGTGAACTAGCCGACTCTATCAAGGAGGAATAATAGACTTTTTTCGCCTCCTTGATAGCTTGCTCATAAGCCTCTTTAAATTGCTTATAGGCTGATTTCGATGCTCCGTCACGGAGACTCCGCCACACGTCCTCTAGCTGTCTCTTCCTCCGTTTCATCGCCCGCAACTCCTCGGTGTACCACGGCGAGCGGTTTCTACGGGGGATGAGAGAGCGCCTGGGGGCGATCTCGTCTAAGGCCGTGGAGAGACTGGCATTCCAGGATTCCACCTGCCTGTCGACCGAGTCGCTGGGGAGTTCCCAATCCCTTAGAGCATTCAGGAACCTAGTGGGTTCCATAAGTCTCTTCGGGTGAACCAAAATGGGTTCGGCACCCTTACCGGGAGGTGAGGCCAGGTCCAATCGGACTTCCAGGACACTGTGATCCGACCATGGAACCTCCATAATGGAGGTTAGGATCACCTGAATTCCGGCAGCGAAGATCAGATCTAAGGTGTGTCTGGCCTGGTGCGTGGGGCCGGTCTTACAAGGCGAGAGTCCTAGTGCCTCCATGGTAGACACTAGGTCCACGGCTGCTGTTGACGGGGAGGTGGTGTCGGTGTGGACGTTGAAGTCCCCCAGAACAATAAGTCTAGGGAACCTCAATGCCCACTCCGCAACCACCTCCAGCAGCTTAGGCAGACTTCCTGCCGGTGCGTTGGGTGCACGGTACACCAGCAGGAAGGCTACGCTCTCACCAAGGTCCCACACCAGACCTGCACACTCCATCCCAGGGATGTTCGCTGTCGGGATCGTCCCAGAATTAAAATTGTCTCGACTGAGAATAGCCACCCCTCCCCCCCGCCTCTCTGTCCTCATCTGATAGCTGGCCACAAACCTAGGAGATGTCAACTCGTGCAAGATAACTTCGTCACCCTCTTGGAGCCATGTTTCTGTAAAACAGGCTAGGTCGGCCTTCCTTTCTAGGAGGTCCCTGATGATCCCTGACTTATTGCGCACAGACCTAGCGTTAGCCAGTATCAGAGTTGGAGGAGAGGTAAATGGGGGCTCCCCATCTGCGTGCTTCGGGATAGCCCGTAGGTCAGAGGGAGGGCGAGCCTTTCTACGGCTCCTCCGCCCTCTCTCATAAGGCCTAGGACTACCGTCCCTGTTACCCCTGCCCGAGATCACGCGTATTGCCCGCCCCTGCACATCTTCATCCGGTGTCCGAGCTAAGTATATATATATATATGTATATATATATATATATTTGAGTGTGTGTGTATGTGTGTGTGTTCAACTTGAGGTAGGTACACTTTAGTCCTAATCAGGGGCGGATCAATGCACTCGGCAGAGTAGGCGCCCACCGAGAGCGCCAGATCCACAGGGGCGCACCGCCACCAGCTGGAAACTCCGCCTCCATGCCAGCTGAAAACTCTGCCTTCGAGTCTGCTGTGTTTCCAGCAGGCGCGGAGGCGGAGTTACCAGCCGGCGCTGGTAACTCCGCCTCCGTCTCCACACCGGCTGGTAACTCCGCCTCTGTGCCTGCTCCAGGTTTGATGGGGGGGGGGGGGAATAATTTTCATCTACCATTTAAAATTATCTTGGGCCGCCTCTAGTCCTAATTTGCACATTTTCCCAAGATGTTAGTTCTGGTTCCCAATCTTCTTTCCATATATCTTTGGCAGGAAAAACAAAAGATAGACCTTCATAGAAGTATCAAGTCACCATTCAAATAGACTTCAGGGCCTATCTAAGATAAAACGCTACATGCTTTTTAAAGCCACTACTAGATGGCTTTAAAATGGATGGATTTAGCATTTTGAGTAAACTAAATGCTACTTGTTATACTCGCCTGAGCATTTCTGACCAAAAGGAGAGGGAAACAGTCTACAGAAGGTAGTTAGCAGTAGCTCAGTTTTGCTGCAATGCCTTTTGTGCAGGGGCTAGATCCCTCCTTCAGTTGACCACAATTCCCAGAATGGAAACACTGCAAAAATATTTACCATATTCATTTTTAAACCAAGGGATCTATTGCACCACTCACTATTATTTTGTACAGTGTTCAGATAATTGGTTAGCATATGTTTAAAATGAATTTTCAGTCTTCATGCAACATTAACATGATCAACAGGGCATAAAGCAATGGTGGGCAGTATGTGGTTTGTGGGCAACATGTGGACCCATTCATTTTGAGGCCCTATCAACCTGTGCCCCATCCTCCTCTGCTCTCAGGGTCCCCTCCCAATGGTGAATCATATTCCTGGAAGCAAGATTCCCTTGTAAAGCAATGGATAAGACCACTCTTGCATTTTAGAGATTGTATATGCACTTTCCATGTTCATGGGATTAATGGGAGCTTCTGCAGTGTAGACTACAACCACTGAAGCAACTGAGTACATAGAGTTGACCTCACCCATAAACAGCATGGAATGATTAAGTATATGGTGCTGTGTGCCTTAGAGAAAACAGATGGTGCCACTGGGAATTTAATTTGTGACCTCTTGTATTCATGGATGCTTTTTGTACTACTATACCATATCCATAGAGAGATATAAAGTTCATTTAGGGGCCTAAAAAAAATCCATAACAAGCAGCTTTCCCTTAGAACAGTGGTTCTCAAACTTCTTAATGCCGCAACCTTTTAAAACGGTTCCTCATATTGTGACCTCCAACCATAAAATTATTTTCGTTGCTACTTCATAACTGCGATGTTACTAGTGTTATGAATCGTAATGTAAATATCTGATATGCAGGATGTATTTTCATTCACTGGACCAAATTTGGCACAAATACCCTACACCCAAATTTGAATATCGGTGGGGCTGGGGTGGGGGAGGGATTTTGTCATTTGGGAGTTGTAGTTGCTGTCATTTATAGTTAACCTACAATCAAAGAGCATTCTGAACTCCACCAATGATGGAATTGAACTTGGCACACAGAACTCCCATAGCCAACAGAAAATACTAGAAGAGTTTGGTGGGCACTGACCTTGAGCTTTGGAGTTGTAGTTCACCTCCATCCAGAGAGCACTATGGACTCAAACAATGATGGATCTGGGCCAAACTTGGCACAAAGTCTCAATATGCCCAAATGTGAACATTGGTGGAGCTTGGGAAAAATAGATCTTGACATTTGGGAGTTGCTGGGATTTATAGTTCACATACAATCAAAGAGCATTGTGAACCCCACCAACAATTGGGCCAAACTTCCCACACAGAATCCCCATGTCCAACAGAAAATACTGTTTTCTGATGGTCCTTGGTGACCCCTATGACACCCCCTTGCGATCCCCCTAGGGTTCCTGACCCCCAGGTTGAGAAATGCTGCCTTAGAATCCATTTTGTCAATTTATGCCACCACTTTTTACATAAGATCTTTTGTGGGGTGGGATGGAAGATTTCAATGGCATCACTGTAAAAATTGCTTTTTCGATCTAACATTTGTTACAGATGCATTTCATTTTACTCCACCTCCCCACAAAAGGTATTAACATTGACTGCATACCCTGGACTCTCTATTACAACATCTTAGACTGGAATCAGCTTGATGGAAATTGCTTGCAACCCTAGTGCTCAGAACCCTGGAGACCTGATTAGCAATTTAGGATTTTACATTAGTAAATGTAATTAGTCGAGAGAAATTACTGGAACAAACAAGCATGAATGGCTGAGGGCACCACAAGCTTCAAGCAATGTGCTCATCAACAGAGAAGCATAAAATCATGTTATATTTAGAGCAGCCTGATGGAAACCATTCTACAAGGTTTAAGAAGCACAAACAAAATCAACAGAAATGATGTTATATTTTTAAGCTGGTATGAGGGAAGAGAAATGGGTATCCAAATCTGCTTCAGTGATTTGCCTTTATAATACCTGAAAAGGTATTTGACACTGACACTAGGAAAGGACCTAGTGCAGTGCTTCTCAACTTTCCTAATGCTGCGACTCCTTAATACAGTTCCTCAGGTTGTGGTGACCCCCAACTATAACACTATTTTCATTGCTACTTAACTGTAATTTTGTTACTGTTATGAATCGTAATGTAAATATTTGATACGCAGGATGTATTTTCATTCACTATACCAAATTTGGCACAAATACCTAATACACCCAAATCTGAATACTGGTGGGGTTGGGGGCAGAATTGATGTTATCATTTGGGAGTTGTAGTTGCTGGGATTTACAGTTAACCTACAATCAAAGAGCATTCTGAACTCCACCAATGATGGAATTGAACTAAACTTGGCACACAGAACTTCCATGACCAACAGGAAATACCGTTTGGTGGGCATTGACCTTGAGTTTTGGAGTTGTAGTTCACCTACATCCAGAGAGCACTGTGGACTCAATGATGGATCTGGACCAAACTTGGCATGAATACTCATTATGCCCAAATGTGAACACTGGTGGAGTTGGGGGGGGGGGGACGACGACACACATATTGGACTTCCCAATAACAATAATAATACACTTTATTTATATTCTGCCCTTCTCACCCCGAAGGGGACTCAGGGTGGATTACAGTACACATACAAGCAGACAATCCCTGCCGTTTTTGTATTTGACATACAGAACATACATCATATACAGTAGGACAGTGGTTCTCAACCTGTGGGTCCCCAGATGTTTTTGCCTACAACTCCCAGAAATGCCAGCCAACTTACCAGTTGTTAGGATTTCTGGGAGTTGAAGGCCAAAACACCTGGGGACCCACAGGTTGAGAACCACTGCAGTAGGAGGACCTTCCAGTTGAGCCACAGGTTCTTTTCCTGGTTCTTTCCAGTTGTGTCACCGGATGCTGTTGCTCCATTGAACCACAGGGGGTGCTGTTGCTTCATCCTATGACGAAGAACTTGCCAGCCCGTTAGGCAATCGGTCTTCCTTATTTATTGGCGTTGTAAAAGTCCTCCCCGCAAAGCGGTCCCTAATTTCTCTACTCACAGCTAGGCTTGTTTTCGACTGCTTAGGTAAACAGAGGCAGGGCTGACAGCTGGCTGCCCAAAGCCAGCCGGGGTCTCGAACCTATAACGTTCGGTTGATAAGATCTTTTAGCAGCTGTTGTTACCGCTGTGCTAAACCTCCGGCCCCAACTACAACTTCATTCTCACCTTTTCCCACTCTCTCTCCTCTTTATACTCCATCTTTCCTCAAAATTAGAATTCACAATCAGAATAGTAAGAGACGAGAAATGCCAAAAGATAAAGTTGAAAAATATTTGGAAGACTAGGGAATTCCCATTCTGATCTAGATATTGTTGGACTAGGGTTTGTAAAATTCAGGTTCAGCTGCCTAATCAATCATGAAAGTCACTGGGTAATCTTGGTCCACCAACACACCTTAGGGAATTGTTGTGAAGATAAAAAAGTCCATGAATGGTTCTCAAAATTCTGTTGGTCATTCCCAATCAACTGCTCAATGGTAAATCCACACATAGATAAAATCCACTGATTCAACGAGTCTTCTCTAATTGGAAGTAATAATAGAATTGTGTACCAACTTGACAGGACATAAGTGAACTAAATCAATAAGAAAGAACTAAAAGCTTTGAGCTCTGGATTCCATTTTTCCCTAACATTTTAACAACTGACAGAACCAAATTCAGCATGTCACCCTTCTTGCAATGTGTACACATAATAATACGTAACAGCTTTATGTGTCACATCTCTGCCATGTAATCAGAAAAGCATTTATGGCCTGTCAGGACAAAAATTGCTACAACTGTGTTGGTGGGTTTAGGAAACTAGGCCAGACAATAATTGGGATGCTGCATTGACAGGAAGAAAAGAAATATATTTTGGAGTTTATATGTGCAAAATGAGTCAGGAAATCAGTGATTTATCATGTCAGAAGAGAATTGGGGGTACAATTGTAATGTATTTAAGAATATGAACAAAGTCAAAAACTTGGCATTATACTAAATGTCCTTTGACCAGAAGCTGGCCACTTGGGAGTGCCTCTGGTGTCGCTGTGAGAAGGTCCCCCATTGTGCATGTGGCAGGGCTCAGATTGCATTTTAGTAGGTGGTCTGTGGTTTGCTTTTCTCTGTATTCAGATGTCACAGAGTCCACTTTGTAGCCTCATTTCTTAAGGTTAGCCCTGCATCTTGTGGTGCCAGAGCGCAGCCTGTTCAGCGCTTGTCAGGTCACCCAATCTTCTGTGTGCCCAGGAGGAAATTTCTCATGTAGTATCAGCCAATTATAGAGGTTCCAGGTTTTTACCTGCCACTTTTGGATTCTTACTTGCTGAGGTATTCCTGAGAGTATTTATTTATTTATTTACTTCGTTTATATTCCGCCCTTCTCACCCCGCAGGGGACTCAGGGCGGATTACAATGTACACATTACATTTAGACACACAAACACACAAGTCAGAGGCAATTTAACATTTGGCCACCAGGGGGAGCTGTCACACTCCTTCATTCCTCAGCGTGTTTTCTGGAGACCTTTTTTAATGGCCTCGTAAATCAATTAAATTTAGCCTCCCCACTAAGTGGTACCTTAATTTCCTACTTGACAGATGCAACTATCTTTCGGGTTGCAAAAGTCGACAACAGGCTACACAATAGGTCGAGAGCCCACCTCGACCCGGGCAGGCCTCGAACTCATGACCTTCTGGTCAGTAGAGATCTTATGCAGCTGACACCCAGCCAGCTGCGCCACATTCCCGGTGCTATCAGTATCTCTGTAGATCTTAGGAAGCCCTGATAAGCATACAGCATTGATGTAACAAATTACTGTTCCCGGAACTACAATATATTTATCCTTTATATTCCGTATTTCATCAATTCTAAGACACCATTGATTGTAAGACACACACTAATTGCAGCACCACTAACAGAATGAATATATATATATATATATATATATATATATGTATATATTCCGCAATTCTAAGACACACCTGTTTTTAGAGTTTATATGAAAAAACTTAGAATCGAGACTACACAGTAACTTATTTTGTGATATAACTGCAACTTTTAGTTAATTTTATAATGACAAAGATAGTTTCATTAAAGATTAAAAACCTCAATACATCATAGAGGAAGAACATTACATAATTCAAGGACTGGCCTGTGTTTTTTTCCAGTGCTTGGAAATAATTCATTACAGTAATGGTCACTGCCTGTAACAATTTACTTTTCCACAACAGGGAGCAAAATCTTTCAGTTTCACAGAAAATGCATCAGTGTTGCTTTTTTTGAACCCTTTCCCCTCTACCTTGTATTTTATGTGCTACTCATAAAAGGTGGTGTCCGTGCCTACCTGTCAAGGTAGGTCAAAGATGGATTGTTGTTCTTTTTATTTTTCTTCCTAACAAGGGCATTTGACAACCCCCAAGCAGCATTAGGTCTGGTGGAGCACTTCCTTGTGCTTGATCACACTGGAAGAAGCAAAAGAGTTATCCTGTGTGAACTGATACTTTCAATGTATGTAAGCAACCTAAAACAGGTATGCTCTTTCAAAAGATGTTGGGAATGAGAAGCAAACTAGTATTTCTCCGTAGTCTATTTTAGAGATGGACACACACACACAAAAATACAGATACATGTCTATATACATACAGTCAGGCCTCCATATTTGTGGCTTTGACTTTTATGGATTTATTATGTTCTCTCAAGAAATCAAGGAAACACGGGGGTAGGAATGCAAACAGGCACGGAGAGAAACAGTAGATAAAGTATTATATTATTTAGAAATACACAACATAGATATTAAATCATACCAACTATAGTCACGGAGTACGAAGAATGGTAGAAGTCCATACACGAAAGTCCGTATGTAGTGGTCCGAAATATCCAAGGTAAGATGAAAATATAAATCCACAAATGGAAATAAAGAGACTGGTGATCTTGCCAATGCAAGATATTTGTAATCCTCAGGATCTTGCCAATTCAAGATATTTGTACAATTCCAAAAAGCTCCGGACTGGAGTGGTAAGATGTAGTACGTTCCGATAAGGAAAAGTAGGCATGCATGGACTCAGAGGAAGAAAAGATGACCCTCCAAGGAAGTAAAGGCTCTGGAACACAAGCCGACGGTCTGCTAATGCGCGTTGAAAGGACCGTCGGTTTGTGTTCCAGACCCTGTGGACGGAAGGGGACTATCCTATGGGACTTCCTTAATACGTATTCAGATTGGTGGACCTGTGAGTGCTCTTTACTGTATTTGTTATTGATCATTCCTTATACTGTATACTCATCGCTGTGAATATTTGAGATTTACTGCATTATATTTTGTGTTATTGGCGTCTATGTGTTTGATTGTATGAACTATCTGTATGCAACTTTCCATAGGGATAGCTTAGGCTTATTGGATAACTATCCATATATACACAATATCAGCCTTGAGACTATAGGGTGAATTGATCCATACTTTGAACATTCAGTTTTGTATATACAGACAATATTAATGAGTCTTGAGACTTGGTGTTACTTTTCATACCTACTGTGCATAAAATGCTTAATTATAGCCTGAGCACCTATGCTACTTAATTGATGTTGTATTTTACACTCAACTTTGGAGATTATATCATTGTTTATTACTGGCATTGTGTGATTATTTGCATGCCAACTTGTGTTTCTAGTTGCATTTGTGGTACCTGCCATTGTAGTTTAGTGTGAGAGAATTGGCCATCTGCAAGGATGTTGCCCAGGGGACACCTGGATGTTTCACCATCCTAAAGGAGGCTTCTCTCATGTCCCCGCATGAGAAGCTGGAGCTGACAGATGGAAGCTCACCCCACTCCCCGGGTTTGAACTGCGACCTTTTTGTCAGCAGTCCTGCTGGCACAAGGGTTTAACCCAGGCATCCTCAAACTGCGGCCCTCCAGCTGTTTGGGCCTCCAACTCCCAGAAGCCCTAACAAGCGTGTTAAATTCTGGGAGTTGAAGGCCCAAAAAGCTGGAGGGCCGCAGTTTGAGGATGCCTTGTTTAACCCATTGTGCCACCGGGGGCTCCAAATGAAAACTGACTATTGTTTTGCAGGATTGAGAGCTTTCCAGAGAGAAAATGTATGACTCCAGGAGCAACAAGCCTTTATAAGGCTAATTCTGCAGATTTTCAGTTCTGACAAAAGAATGTCATGTGCTGATTGACTCTGCTATCTGTTAACAAACAAAGTACTTTTAGAAGACATCACGACTTCTTCATGGAAACGGTCAGCTAGAATACATATATCTACATATATTACATTATATAACATAATATACAAATACAACAATCATATAAGAGGCAGTTCCAACTTCCAAGAATGAACTTTTGACTATTTACATCATCACTGAAAGTTCACAAGAAATTACATTTCACTCATGCTTCTATACGGAGCAATAGTTAACTTCCCCTGTCCTTGTGTAAAAATGATTTTTGCAATGCACTGATAAATTTTTGTTTCATCTGTATTTTGAACTGCCGATACCACTCCATAAGCTTTTTTCTCCTCTGAATTTTCTGTTCCAGGGTCATATTTTGTTCTTTTTCTAAAACAGCGGGGAGTTCCTTCCAGTTTTTAATGAAGATAAAGGGAGCTCCCATGGCCTTCAGTAACTGCAATGGAGCACCATGCTGCCCAGAAGAATTGCCACAATTGCCTGGTGTCATTACATCTTCTACTACGGGAACAGAACCAAAGGAACAAGCCTCATAAATTCTATAGCACTCCGTATTTACTCCCACTGGGCATAGTGTGAGATCACTTTGCAGCAATGCGTCTTGATAATTTCGAAGGCTCTCATTGGTTTCTTGAGGCCACCACCTAAGAAATGAAAAAGAAGATTGAAAATATTTATTAATTTTATTTATTATTTATTTAGTTGATTGTTATGCCTGTCCCCATATACTGGAGATCACTGCGATCAAAAGATCAGAATCTCTTAGCTATTCCTAGCGTGAAGTCTTACCATCTGACGGCAACCTGACGAAGGGCTTTCGCTATCATCGCCCCAGTTTTGTGGAATGATCTGCCCACTGAGACTCGGGCTTTGCGAAACTTGGTAACTTTTCGCAAAGCTTGCAAGACCTTCTTGTTCAGACAAGCCTTCGAGTCTTAATGATAGTTTAATGTGTATTGTTTTATTGTTTTATTACTGTGCTGAAATCCTGTAAACCACCCCGAGCCTCTGGGAGTGGCGGTGTACAAGTCAAATAAATAAATAAACAAACAAACAAATAAATAATGCTGCCTTTTTCCTAATATAAGGACTCAAGGTTGTGTCTTCAGAAGTGAAAATAACATAAAGTCACACTTTCAACATACCCATCAAGTGTAGCAGCAGAAAAATCTAACAACTTGAGGGCTGAATATTTCAAACCATTTTCAAAAATTTATGTAGAAGAATACTTACAATCAAAAGAAATTTACATTAACTGCATTATGCAAATAATAAATCAAGATAAATTGTTGTCTTTGTGACTTTTCAATTGTGAATTATTATTGGTGCAAATTCCAGGTCTATCTACACCATTCATTTTGCTGAACTATCTTGCATTATATTAGATTACTATAATTGTAAATATTATTATTAATGTTTATGTTAAGATTGCTCTTCTATTAATCTTACTGAAAACATTAGGACTTAATTCTTATTTATTCATTTTATTTATTTATATTCCGCTCTTCTCACCCCGAAGGGGACTCAGAGCGGATTACAGGTACACATACTTAGCAGACAACCCCTGCCGTTTTCCACATACAACATATAGACGAACAGAGGCAAACTCTGGCCACCAGGGGGAGCTGACGCTTTCCTCATCTCCTCTCAGTGTCCCCAGCATCCCTTGTTGTTCCTTCCACATTCCTCAGCGTTCCTGGAGTCCTTTAATGGCCTCATAATTCAGTCAAAATTTGCCTCCCATTTAATGTGGTAGCTTTGTCTCCTACTTGACAGATGCAACTGTATTTCGGGCTGCAAAGGTCGACAACAGGCTACACTTAAAGGTCGAGCACCCACCTCGACCCGGGCAGGCCTCAAACTCATGACCTACTGGTCAGAGAGATCTTATGCAGCTGACACTTAGCCAGCTGCGCCACATTCCCGGTATTAAATATATATAAAGTAAATAAATAATTCTGAATAATCATAATAATAATAATAATAATAACAACTTTATTTGTATTCCACCCTATCTTCTCAAGGGGACTCAGGAATAATAAAATAGTAATACACAATATTATTTTTAACCAATACATTGCATAGCAAGTATTATATAACATCGTTAAAATGGCAAAATAATTTGATATGTAGGTCTCTAAACTCATGACTTGCTAGAAAAATACCCCTTTTAAATGGAAAACAGCAGTTGTCAAGCATCTCCTATAGCTCAATAATGCTCCCACTCCACTCTTTTGAGAATGGCACACATTTGCATTGTATAAAATCATTAACCTCTATCTATCCTGGATTACAAAGTAATTTCTAGCCCACTGCCTAATGATTACGTCAGACTGGCATTTCATGCTCTGCTGCAAGTGGATTTTATTTTCAAAAAAGTTTCAAGAGCTCAGGCAATCAGGGAAACAGGGCAAGTTATTTCCTGAAGAGAGCAAGCTGACAGGCAGACAGGGCACCCTGTGGAGTTTTCTAAAAGGGAATTTCCGCAAGCAGCCAAAAATCCTTTTCACAAAGTCACCGTCTAATCTCACCAAAGTGCTTCGGAAAATGGATGAGAGAGCCTGATTTAGGTCAAATGAAGAAATAACTATATTGCAGTGCTCAGTCAGATCTCGCACTGTTCTTACATGTGAAAAGGTACTGGGTATGGAACTGATTAGTATAAAATTATACATGTGTGAAGCAAATTAGTGTGTGTGTGTGTGTGTGTGTGTATGATACAGTTTCCACAGCATGTTTGACAAAATGATACACAAGAATTCAGAGTCATTTATATACAAAGTCTGATACGTTTAGTTTTCCTTAGCTCTGAGGTTCTTAAACTTTTGCTATCAGGACCTCTTTTGGCCCAAGAAATTGGTTGGTTACTTACAGACTATGTTTCTTCAGGCTCCAAAGGAAAACCTTCCAAAGTACAAATCTAAGTTTTGGTGGTAACCCGCCCAGTCCCCTCTGCAGGGCATAAAAGGCACCCCACGCGTACACTCCGCAGTTCCTATGCCGCAAAGGCAGCGAGAAAGAAAGAGGTTTGTCGGCTGGGTTTGTGTGAATTCACAGAGTACCACTCGAAGAAACATAGTCACAGGTAAATAACCAAACATTTTTCTTCATGGGCTCTGTGAATCTACACATGTGGAGAATAGCAAGCTGAGGTCCTGGAGGCGGGAAGGACAAACCAACACCTTTTTGAGGACCAAACAGGATTTATTGAGAAAAAACAGTAATAAAGAACATAAAGCACCATAGTGCAAAGATGGTCTTCAACACGACCCGCAGGGCATACCCAACAGTAATCTTTATAAGTGGTAAAAAGGCAACGAGCAGGTTGATTGTCGAAGAAAGAACAATGATGGAACCAAGGGACATAGGGTTTTTGCTATAACACTTGTCACAACATCCTGAGGTAGGACATTGGGTTGAACTTAAACATTAGAAAAACAACAAGGAAGAACTAGGCATCAGAGTATAGGGTGGCCGAAGGCCATACACAAGCAAGTAATCAGTGAAAACATTTTCCTCTTTTAGGAAAGAATCCCCAGAGAATGAGGTCACAACCCGCCATCTTCACCATCTGGTCAGCAACTGCCCTGACATTATCGGTTGGCAAAGGAGGGTCGACCTCATAGGCATCATGCGTTGGTGAATGGTCAAGTCTGAGAGAAAGGACCGAGCCAGAGTGTACCAAATCTGGAACATCCTGGTCCTGGTCCTCGTCCTCAGACTGGAGAGGAGAAGAGGAGGACTGGATCGGCATGGAGGGGGTGGAAGCAGAGGTGAAGACGGTGGCAGGGGCTGTTTAGAAGCTGAAGCTTGAAGGGCTTGAGCCAACCGGGCTGTTTGCCTACCCTTTTCCAGCATCGAAGTGGCTGGAAAGAGCCCTTGTCTGACCAAGGACTGAGCAGGAGGAGGTTGTTGGACGACCTGCAGCACGGTCCCTACCAACTGTATCGGCGACTCTGGCGGCTCCTGGGAAACATAGTCAGCGGGAGCCTCCACTGGAGATGGCTGTGTAGGCCTCTGCAGCTGGGCCGGAGGAACCAGAGATGAATGTCCTGATAAGGTGGCAGAGGAGGCCATTGTGGGTTTTTTTGACAACGTCGATGAAGAAGATTGAGGAGCTTTTTTCTTCTTCGCTGGTGGGTGGGCTGAGATCGACACCGTGAGGGATTTACCGGAAGTTGGAGAAACTGGTGACGAAACAGACCCAGTCTGCACCCGGCGAGGTTCCTCATGAGCCCTCTAAAGGCAATCCGCATCGCCGTGGAAGATGGTGGCATTGCGGTGGTCGACCTCGTGGATTGTGCGGATCTAGCAGACATGACTGAGTTCGAGGTTGATATGTGTTGAGGTTGGACCGTCTCCATCGTCACCATGCATGGCTGTTTCGACTGCCTCATCTGTCTTAAGGATTTCGATGTGCCTGAGGTCGTCGACTGTGGTTTCTCCGGCTGTTTAGCCGCCGTCGAAGTGGAGGGCTCGGAGGATGAGTGACCCAACGGAGCCGAAGGAGCCAAAGTTTGCTATAAAGCAGATATTTAAGGCGAGCAACCCGATTCTTCCTGGCTTGAGCCATCAATGATTGGCAATGACGGCAGGAAGCAGTAACGTGGGCTTCGGCAAGACAAAGAAGGCAATTCGAGTGCTTGTCTGAGTCAGGAATTTTCCTCAGGCACTGCGAGCAGTGCTCAAAATGCATCGTTGACATAGTGAGGAAGTTTCCGAAGCAAGCTTTGCAGCTGAAAAAGAGGAACTGCGGAGTGCGCGCGCGGGGCGCCTTTTATCCCCTGCAGAGGGGACTGGGCGGGGTTACCGCCAAAACTTAGATTTTAACTTTGGAAGTTTTTCCGTTGGAGCCTGCGCAGGTGCAGATACTCCACATGTGTGAATTCACAGAGTCCACGAAGAAAAAGTATACATGACCCCAAATATATAGATATATAAAATAAGTATTAAAATCCAACATTTACTGATAACATATCAGCATTTGCAAGGCACGATAAATAGGCTGATTTTCCTATTTATAAAACAGTTTGAGCATCTCCTAGAGAGTCAACTGTAAAAACTGACAGCAGATTCATATAAATGCCTAAAACAGCCACTTAGTGAGGTTTAGAAAAAACTTTGGGGACCCCAACATTGAGCTAAATGGTACTCGCAGACTAAGAATCCCTGCCTTACCTGAAATGTTTGGGACCCAAAGTATTTTGGACTGTACAGAATGGAATATCTTGGGAGATTTTTTTTCATGTCAGGAGCAACTTGAGAAACTGCAAGTCACTACTGATGTGAGAGAATTAGCCATCTACAAGGACGTTGCCCAGGGGATGCCCACATGTTTGATGATTTTTTAACCATCCTTGTGGAAAGCTTCTCTAATGTCCCCACATGAGGATCTGGAGCTGACAGGGGGAGCTTAACCCGTTCTCCTCGGATTTGAACTGCTGACTTATTGGTCAGCAATCCTGCTGGCACAAGGGTTTAACCTATTGCAGCACCGGGGGCTCCATCTTGGAGATGAGACCCAAGTCTTAGCATGAAATTTACTTACAGTATGGTTCTTATCTACATAAACTAAAGGTAATTTTTTGCAATATTTTTTAAAAAAATTGTGCTTGAAACCAAGTTTGTGTACACTGAAATATCACAAAGCAAAACCATAAAATACAAATAGTTGTAAAATCATTTTTCCCAAGTCTTGTTTTAATAGCTAAGTTAAAATTTAATCTTTAGTTGTATACTGTCTAATTTGCTGTAATGTTTTAAAATTGTCTGATGTCAATATTTAATGTATTATTTAATTTATGGTAGTCTTATTATTTCTTGGTTGCACCTTATGGCATTGAATGTTTGCCGCTGTATGTATGTTGTTAACCGCCCTGAGTCCCCACTGGAGAGATAGGGCAGGATACAAATAAAGTTTACTATAATAATAATAATAATAATAATAATAATATAATAACAACAATAAAACTGTTACTATCTCAGCCACCATGTGGACCATTTTGGAGGATTTTGGAATTCCACATAAGGGATTCTCTATCTGTGCCAACATTTTTATTTTATGGTCACCTTGGGGAAGCATATCTCTGCCGTAACTAGACAGAACAGAAAGATTGTTCTAATCTTGGGGGTGGGTAGATATTTCAATTTATGGGTACTAACATGGTGTTGAACAGTGTCAGTTTCTATCTACATGTGTACATGAATTGTATCACTTCAGAGCATTTTTAGAAAAAAAAAGTAGTTGTTTAAATCCAGTTGCTAGTGCCATCTAGGGTATACTCAGTTGGGAATGCTTTAGCTGTATATTCCTGCACAGCAGGGGTTGGACTAGATCAATGATTCTCAACCTGTGGGTCCCCAGGTGTTTTGGCCAACAACTCCCAGAAATCCCAGCCAGGTTACCAGCTGTTAGGATTTGTGGGAGTTGAAGTCAAAATATCTGGGGACCTAAAGGTTGAGAACCTCTGGACAAGATGGTATTTGCAGCCCTTTCCAACTTTATGATTAAATTAACTTGTGATTTAAAATGAGAAGTCAACACATATGGAAATCCTGTTGATTCAGAACATCTGCTTTGACCGGAACTAGCAGTTGGGCTCAGGACAGGCATGGGCAAAGTATGCCCTCTGAAAATTAAAGCCCAGGCTACAACTCAGTCCAGATAAGGCTAGTATCACCAATAGTGTGAGATGCTTGGATTTTGGTTTCAGCAATATTTGGAGTGCTACACTTTCCCCTCCCCTGATTTAGGCCCACATAACATTAAAACATCTTATTCGTAACAATATTATTTTAAGCAGAATATCATGGTGCCAACACCGTGAAGGCAAAAAACAGCGTTTGGAACTTACTCTTCTCTGGGTGAAACCCAACAGAGCTTATTAAGTCCATTCTGTACCAGAACTTCCATGAGGATATCACGTGTTGAATTCTTATATACAGTTCCAAAGAAATTACACTGGTACAACCTTGGTGATTGCAGCATTGACCAGTTCGGTTCAACTACAGGAAAATTTCTGTAGCTGCAATTAAACAAACAACATAAGTACACTTATTATAAATAGAATTTCACCACATATACTCTGCACCTGCCATGTCCAATCTACAACACATTAGCTGTGCTGGATGGGGATAAAGGGAGTTCCCATCTAAGACATTTGAAGGCTACTACATAACTCTGTATTCCACTGAATTTTATAATACTGAATCCTTGGGTAAATATAAACAGGTTTGTATAATTCTAGTAAATTCTACAGTTATAGAATTTAAACTGTAGTTCTTCCCTGCAGTTCTGTTCTATCAAGAACATCAAGGTAACATTATGGTTATATTGCCTTCTCTGTTAAGGGAAACTCCAGAAAGATAATTTAGAAATCTTTTAACTATGCTTGCTAAAATCCATACATATATGCCAGTATTTTTCATTTAAATATTTATATCTCATCATCTATAGCACAAATATAAATCAGTGTGTACAGAGCTATTGTACTGTCTATTCTCCTTTATGGGTCTGAAACTTGGGTCACCTATTGCCAACACCAACGACTCTTCGAACGCTTTCATCAGCGCCGTCTTCGCACAATCCTAAATATACACTGGACTGACTATGTGACAAATGTTGCTGTCCTTGAGCAAGCAAGGATCACCAGCATTGAGGCCATGCTATTGAGAACACAGCTGCGCTGGGCAGGGCATGTCTCTAGGATGGAGAACCACTGCCTCCCAAAGATACTACTCTATGGTGAACTCGTCACGGGTCAGCGCAAGAGAGGCGCCCCCAAAAAGAGATATAAGGACTCAGACTTGGCCAGATTGATCACCAACAATGGTCCACCCTGGCCTCACATTGGGAGGCATGGAGATGCACTATCCACAATGCTGCGGCCTCTTTCGAGAAGATACACCGAATGGGTCTTGAAGAGAAACGACAACGCAGAAAGAATCGCAACTTGGAAACAACATCATCCAAGGAGACTTTCTGCTGTGCTTTCTGCAACCGAACTTGCCTATCTCAGATTGGCCTTTTTAGTCATCAACGCGCTTGTAAAAAGCGTGGGATGAGTCCTTCCTAAGAATCTTCGTTTGCGAAGTAATGCCGAGATAGCACAAATATATATTAAATGTTACTAAATGGAATCTCTGAAGATTTAATCCTCAGAGCAATCCTGTATGTATTGACTTAGAGGAAAGTTCTACTCTGTCCAATGGAGCTTATTTATTAAATATGAGGTAAGAACTGAAGTCCACTTACGAAAAACTTAGGTTAGCCAGGAAAATGTTTACTTCAGAAAAAAGGCCAAAACCTCCATACATATTATCACAGTCAAATAATTATTGTAGTATTCCATTTGTGTAGTAAAACAACTGTTTGCATAACATAGCAGAACAGAAGTTCCACAAAGAGTTATGTTTCAAACTGCATTCTATCTTAATCAATATTAACTAAAATACTTACGTTGCTACTCCCAAAGGCCACCGGAAAATATTTTCTTCATTCACTAAGGGACTGTCATATATCACAAAGAGGAGGTCCACAAACCCTCCATTGTTTTTTAAGAAAGGGTAAATCCATTCATTTCTACACTGTTCACTTCCAAGCAACACAACAGCAACATGCCGCAGCTTGTGAGTTTCTATTAATGTTTGTGCATAATACAGCCACTGGGTGGCATAGGAGATCTTTCCTTCTTCCCTGCCATTCAGCACTAAAACCAGATTGTCAGCTTCTACGGAGAAGTAGCCAGGGACTACTGCTGGACCTGTGATGAAACTGTGAATGAAACAACACAAACATAAAAAGTTTTAGCTTTCGCTGGTATTATAAACAACATAGCAGGCCTTCACTACCCTTTAAAACCTTGCTTTCAGACACCCCACTTTCCCAATGCTTGCAAATTACAGAAGAATTCAATTAATTTAGTGCAGGGGTGCTCATTAGGTAGCTCGCGAGCTACTAGTAGATCTTCGGCCCTCTTCCAGGTGATCTTCGGGCCTCACCAGCCGGATGGGGTGCTCCTGCCATGCGCGCGCACACCCTGTGCGCACACACACTCCTGCTGCTGGCTTCTGCTCTCGTGGTGTTTCTTTCGCCTGCACGAGGCGGGGCCTCTGGAGGGAGCACCCTGCCCCTCTCGTCCAGAAGCAGCTGTGCAGCCTCCGTTGCCGGCGAGACAGGCAGGGCGGAGCGCTCCCTCTGGATGCCCCGCCTCGTGCTTTCTCCTTCCTGCAATGCCCCGCAGGCGGAAGGAGCGCTGCGCGGGCGGAAAACAGCAGCAGGAGCACGCGCGGTGGCGGGGGTAAGTAGATCTTTTGAACTTGGTTGCTTTAAGAGTAGCTCGCATGCTGAAAAAGTGTGAGCACCCCTGATTTAGTGGTTCTCAACCTGTGGTCCGCAAGAACTAAAATATGCTCCGCGGCCTAACTGTTACTACACCATTGCAACAAGAGTGACCGGTCTCTCAAAACCCTCTTATAGTGCCGAGCGGTAACAAAATGTATGGAAAATAACACAGCCCTCAAGAAAACCAAAATAATTTTTTCTTAGTGTCTTTGTTTTTAGGCCTGTTTCTGGGGTTATGTGGGGAACTGATCCAGAAAATTATATGGGATAGACCACATTAGCTCTAGATTATTAAATATGGTTTTTTTTGTGGGCGAGCAGATGGGGACTACTGGATGGCATATGTTCTGTATCAGAAATTAGAGGTGATGTGGCCTATCCAATGCAATTTTCTGAATCAACATCCCAAATAACCAAACTGAATTTAAAGCTTACCAAAAACTGATTCGTAACCCTTTTGGTATTAATGTTGGAGAATGGTTCCTGGTCATAAAAAGGTTGGGAACCACTGAAATAATCTGACTAGAGGTTCGCTCTTTCTACTTGTCTATGAAAGTACTTGTGAGCATGTGCATGGTCCCAGAGCTTACCTATGGAAGTGCAAATTTCATTCATGTTTGAAATATGTATATAGTAGTGCAGGGCTGTCCAACTTCTACCGGCCCAAGGGCCGGAATTCCGGTCACTAATCACCTGGGGGGCCGCAGTGTGAAAAAGCACCCCAAGTTTGTCCAGGCCTGCTATAGAGTTGCTGTAAGTAGGTGGAGACTCTTTCTTCATAGGCTTCGAAGCAGAAGCTTGATGTCCATCGGGGGGGGGGGGGTGTGCTTTGAATGCAGTCCTCATGCTTCTTGGAAGGGGGTTGGACTGGATGGCCCACGAGGGGCCTAAAACACTTTGTATCTGGTTGCTGTGTCCTGCTTAAGTCTGAGTACAGTGGCCAATTTTTAAGAGAGGGGTACCCAAATATAGAGACTTTTTTCTGAAAAAAACAATCAAAAACACCAGGAGGGCCAAAGTTTGCCCGTGCGTTTTGTAGATGCCCCCCCCCCAAGTCTGTGGGACTCTCTCATATATCTGTGGAGTGAACAGGGTGGGCGAAAGAACTCTTGTCTGCTGGAGACAAGTGTGAATGATGCACCTGTGATTAGCATTGAATAGACTTGCAGCTTCAAGGCTTGGCTGCTTCCTGCCTGGGGGCACTCTTCTGTTCTGAGTTTGAACTTCGCCAACGAAGTAATTCTAAACTTCTCTAAATATCAAAAAGCAAACTTTGCTGAAGGGAAAGAATAAATAATGAAGGAAGGAAGGAAGGAAGGAAGATGGGAAGAGGGAAGAAATGAGGGAGGAATAAATGCAAGAATAAAAAGAAATAAAAATAAAATAAAAGAATAAAAATAAAAGAAAGGAAGAGAGGAAGGAAGGAAGGAAGATGGATAGAGGGAAGAAATGAGGGAGGAATAAATGCAAGAATAAAAGGAAATAAATAAAATAAAAATAAAATAAAAGCAAGAATAAAAGCAAAGAAGGAAGGAAGGAAGGAAGGAAGGAAGGATTGAAGGAAGGAAGGAACGAAGGAAGGAGCCCACCCCAGCAAAACAGCCCTCTGCTTCAGCCTACCTTAGTTCGGTATCCTTCCTCCTCTTCTCGCTTCCTGGTTCCCGCCGGCGGCTCCTCCCATTGGGCATTGCAGAGGACGGGGGAGCGCTCTCCCTTGCCCTCTGCAATGCCCAATGGGAGAAGCTGCCGGCGGGCGCCTGGGAGAGCGAGAGGAGGGGCCTTCGAAGGCTCCTCTTCTCACTTCCCGCCAGGTTCCCGGGCATTGCAGCTCCTCTCCCATTGGGAGCATTGCAGAGGGGGCGGGAAGGCCCATAGTAGTGCTAACTCCCCCAAAATCCTCAAATACAGCTGATTTCTTGCAGGAGGGTTTTGGCGGATTATAGGGGACTATAATGGGGTGACACAGAAAGGGATAGATCTGGCGGAATAAGGGTCAACTACCCAAAGATGCTAAAGATGTTCTAGCAGACCGAAGTACTGATGGACAGGCCCATAGTAAAGACTACATAACATATAGTGCATTATATTTATGTTTTACAGCAGCCAAAATGCATTAGCAAGTTTACAAAAATCTAGGTTTCACTTTTCAACTGATTCTCCATCCTGATGTTGCTCTGGTTCCTAACCCATCAGATAAGTGGGGGCTTCCTGTATAATATAGCAGATTGTTGGTGTTGTGTGCTTTTATGTCACTTCCAACTTATGGCAAATCGCAGGTGAATCAATTACAAGAATTTCTTGGCAATATTTGTTCAGAGGTGGTTTGCCATTATCATCCTCTGAGGATGAAATTGGGGATTTCCAAGGCCACACAATGCGTTTCCATGGCTGAATGGGAATTTAAACCACTTCCTCACACAGTCGAAGCCCACCACTCCAACACACAATGCCATGGTAGCCCTCTGTTACAGCAGGAAGGCTATAAATAATAGTTGTTATGCTGTTTTACTGATGCTCGGTATTCCTTGTTTAGCACTTGTAAAAGTTGCGTACGACTTCTCCAAATAACATTAAGGCGAACATAAAGCTTTGCTCTCCATAATTTGTCAATGTCAGGTCTTCATGTCCTGACCGAAGCTTGCTGCACCAAGATTACGTATGCAGCGTAAGATTTACCAACTGCTGACAACCATGCGTCACAAAAGCACTGCAGATGAATAAATGCTTAAGTTCAAGATTTGTGTGGGTGTAATGTCTTCTTTAGCACATTCACATTCAGTAATAAAGCTCAATCCAACAAGCAACTGCAGAAACTCTTTTTATTTCATGCAGGTTTCCCGAAACAATATAATGAAATGAAGAGAAGTTGGGCAGCAGCATGATAGGCTAAAATGCTTCCAGTATGTATATTAAGAATTGCTTTTTATTTTCCAATTCATTCGAATTTCTTTGATTAGACTGCATCATTAACATTTAACTTAAACAGAGTTCAAGAGGTTCACAATACAAAATTAAAACATCAACTGAAAATGTAGGATGGAATTAGAGAACCGGTAAGTCCGAACGATTAAATTCAGTTTGCTCTGATTTGAAGACTGATTCCAAAGACTACTGCTACTCCCCAGATTTTGGGTTTCAACTCCCATGACTGAATGCTACAGGCCATGTCAGTTGGGCAGATGAGGACTGTAGTCCACAACATTCAGAGGTTAACAAATAGGAGAGGCTATCAAAGATTCAGAAGGAGACTGGGTAATATTTTAATGTAGAGATTGTACAGGAATTCTGAATCAGACCAATTCATTCAACTTTTTTTCTGATGCATTCCCAAAGTGATATGTAAGGGGAAACAGGAATAATGCCAACTTTTTGATTTGGAGTTCTGAGACTACGTTTTAGTTAGTGTAGATGGGAGGCTTGATTGAGTGTTCAAAATAAGGTCAAGAATTCTGACATGGGTAGCATTTCTCAAAACTGACAGTAACTAACAACATTGTTTACATATCTCCTTCCATCAGAAAGTAATAGCTCTTTATGTAGGAGTTACCCAACCCTCTTTTTTATTTCTTCTAGCTGCTTCTTTCCCCCCTGGGTTTGTAACATGAGAAGACACAGTCATAAGGCTGGCCATAAACCACCACTGATTTTTACATGGAGTCAGGGCCGTAGCCAGGATTTTGGTTGGGGGGGTGAGTTTGGTTCGGGGAGGGGCTGAGACTGGGTGGAAGAGGGTCTACCCTAGCAAACCTTTTGTATTGTTATCCCAATAACCCCATTAATGTGGGATATAATGAGCATGGTGATCAGATCATGATATGAATAAACATAACAGTTTAAATAATGTACCAGTAAGGCCTTTTTGCGGACCACCCTGAGAATTTTGGGGGGGCTGAAGCCCCCTTAGCCCCCCCTGGCTACATGCCTGCATGGAGTTGATAGTGTGTGCCGAGAAATCTTAGCTACAGAGAACCGTAATTTCCTGTTTCTCTATAAAAGAAGTACCGTAGGTATCTCTTGACCTTCCATATATGGTTGGATTGTACGTTCCATTAGTCCTAATCAACATTGTGTTTTCTACTATTGTCGTAATCCCAACCCCTACTTCAGACAAAAATCTGATAACTCAGGGGTTTTTTTTTTCTCCTAACACTCCATTTAGGTTCACTATACCCCCCTTATAAGCCTAGTGACAACACAAAAACCAGTAGCTTGTGTCTTAACCAGTCCAGCTTGAATGGGGAGATGCATATGGTTCTAGTCTTTCATTTCTTCAAATGTCAATTTGGCAGGAGTTTCACAGTATTGAAGAGTCAAAGTGAAACTGTTCCATGATGTGTGGTAGCCAACAATATGCTGAAATTCTAAATATGTGTTTACAATCAATGAGGTACTAGATGATGACATATGAACTGAGATGGCAGTGACTAAGGATGTGCACTTCTTGGGAAGGTTGGACAGCCCTGTGGAACACAGCTGTCTTCTGCTTAGAATCATCATCTAAGAAAAAGACATAAGGCCCTTCCACATAGCCCTATATCCAAGAATATCAAGGCAGAAAATCCCACAATATCTGCTTTGAACTGGGTTATCTGAGACCACACTCAGATAATGTGGGGATTTCTGCCTTGATATTCTGGGATATAGGGCTGTGTGGAAGGGCCTTATGCCTTTTTTAAAGATGATGATGATGTTTATGTATACCTCACTTTTTCTCTCCACAAAAGATTCTCAAAATGGTTCTTTAATCCATAAATGCTTTTCACTAACTTAAATTGGATCTCTGGTTGCATCTGTAGCTGAAAAAAATGAAAGTCATAGCAATTAATGCCTCAATGGCATCAAGACTAGAGTATTTTCATGCAAGATATGGGGCTACTGAGTACCACTCAAAAACTACCACAGGGTCAGAATGTACCCATTGTGTTATTGACAAGGGTAGGCCATATGGAGCATATAAAGACTGAAATGTTCTTTGTCCATAGATCATTTTTACCTGAATTAAATAGGACTGCAAAGGGAGGGAGACAATTCTAGGTGATGTTAACAGTGTAAAGCTCTGTAAGTATATTTTTTTGCAGAGCTTCTTTGTTGTCCCGCTGTACAAGGCAATTTCTTGGTGCAGCACAACTGCTCAGCACATTTAACAGATGAATAGTGTGGGTATCTGAGCAGAATCTGGTTGTATGCCTGTAGCCAGGAGGGGAAAAAATCAGGCATCACCCAGAGAGAAGAAACCAACTGCAATTCTGGAACTGAGTGGAGAGAAAAGACATCACCCTCTGAAAGATGTTTATTTGCTCTGCAACAATGTCTTTTCTCTCTCAGCTACAACACTGCAGACAGAATTTGAGCCCTCTTGCTCACAAAATGGCTATTGAAACCAGTACTAAGAAGCTATTTAGATTGGCGAGGAGTTCCTACAGAAGGTAATAATACTTCCTTCTACAATGTTCCAACATTAACTAACTACATGGATGTCTTTCTCCAATGTAATTCTGGCCATTTTTTTTTTGCCAATACTGGCTTTTGTGGTGGAGGCATGGGGAATTAGAAATGCTGTCTTGGAAACATCCCTTTTTACTTCACCTTCTGCTGTGCTGTCATTAACGTCTACACCAATACACATAATTATGCTAATATAGTTACACAATTGCCTAACTATCCTAAAAATACCGATTTCACAGCAGGCAATGGTGATTCGTTTTCATACAGCCTTTTAGAATTTGCTGAGTCCTGCTTTTTTCTTAATGTTGGTGGTGTTTTTATTGATTTTATTGCTTGGTGGCTAGTGATTCTCTTTTAATTGTATATTATAACTATAACATTTCCTGTTAACAACTTTGTCAGTCTATAGATCAAACTGGATAGTGCAAATATAGAAACAGATGTATGTGTTGCTCAATAAAACTAACATTCTGCGGTCAGCTGGTGTGTGTGTGTTAAAGTTCTTTTATATTTTGCATTAAGTGCCTAAAATCCAATTCTATGCATATGAACTCAGTAATATCTCCCATTGAGTTAAATGTGACTTATTATGAGGTATTAAACAGCAGCTTAGCAGAGAATTCCTAATAGGGAAAGGGATTTCTTTGTGGATTTTATACTACATTTGAAGTCTTGCTAATTGACGATGACCATGTGGAAAGCTAGAGGGGTAACTTTTTAAACTGTTGTTACCATATACAAGCAGTCCCTGAGTTACAAACATCTGACTTACAAACAAGTCATAGTTATAAACAGGGGTGAGTCAACTTGAAGTGAAAGAAATCTACCTCTCAGCAGGGGGCAGTTATCACGAGGAAAAGGTGTCTCCACTGAAACTTTATCAGTATCACCAATCCTTGTTCCCACAAGAAGCTATTTTTTTTCAAAATCCAATGATCACATGGACAGAAAGTGAGGTGAAATCTTCTGAACAGGGGCACAGACAGCCAAACAAATGTCACAGGGGTGTTCACCCTTCCCTATGTTATCCAAAGATAGATAGACAGATATGGCTGGAATTACCTTTAACATTTACCTGTTTTAACTTATATACAAATTCAACTTAAGAACAAACCTACAGATCCCATTTTGTTCATAACTTAGGGACTGCCTGTGTACTCATGTATAAGTCGAAGGCAGGTTTTGGGGCCAAAATTAGGGATTTTGATAATAATCAAAATTGTGGACAAATTTGGGTCATTCTGTGGAGATGGCAAAGCATCAATACTGCCTCAGACACTCCTGGCTGCCACCACTATTTCCTCACATGGCTATTCAAAAAGGTCAGAAGCGGCACCATGTCAGAGGAAGAAGAAAGGGTCAGTACTTCTTTTAGGTTCTCCATAGGTTCTCTTATGCTCTTGCCATTCACTGCACTACTCAGATAAGAGGATGTTTCTTTTTGTATAAGAGTTAAGGTATACAGTGTTCCTTTGCTACTTCGCGGTTCGCTTTTTGCGGACTCGCGGTTTCCCGGGTTTTTGCCTCCCAGTTTATAAATGGTTGCCATTGCCCAGAGTGGCATTCTAATCCCGCCTCCTGGCAATGATGGAGTGTGGAAGGGGGTTTCACCCTCCCCCTCAGGAGAGAGGCAGCCAATCAAGAGAGATTGCAAAGCAGAGCAGAAGAGATAGCTAACAAAAAAAAAAGGCGCGCGGTGCCTTTAAGTCTCTCCTCGCTTCTGCCTCACCCTCAGAACTCGATATACATATATAACGTCCCTACTTCGTGGATTTTCACTTTTTGCAGGTGGTCCTGGAACATAACACCAGCAATAAGTGAGGGAATACTGTAGTATTCACATTGACTTGTGGATAAGTCAGCCCAGTTTTTTTGCGTTGATGTTTGAACTAAATTTTCTAGACTTATACATGAGTGCAGAGCAGTGGTTCTCAACCTGGGGGTCGCGACCCCCAGGGGGTCACGGAGCCATTTTCGGGGGGTCACGAAGGTGCCTCGGTTGGCCCCGCCCCTTCAGCCTGCTCAAAATGGCTGCCGGCCCCTGTGCCGGGGAAACAGCCATGCAGTCCAGGTCCGCTCCTCCTCGTCCTGTTCCCACAGGGCTGCAGGGAGTCAGGAGGAGGAAGAGGAGCTTAGAAGCAAAGGCCCTCCTCGCCCCCTGGCGAGCTCAGCAGGGCTCCTTTGCGCAAGGTCTTGTGCGTCGCCTCCCTCGCGCTCCCGCCGGCCGGCAAGGGCGCATGGGAGGCGAAGGCTTGCATGGGCAGAAGGTCAGACTAGGTGGCCTTTAGGTGCAGAGGGAGGGAGGAAGCGAAGGAGCCCCCCCCGCTGCCCTCCTCCCTGCCTTCCCTGCAGACTGCAAGGCAGGCAGAGCACCGGGGAAAAAAACCGGCAGGAAAAGGCAGTGTGTGTGTGTATGGGAGAGAGGAGTGAAGGGCCCATTGCTCCTTCCTCCCCGCAGGCCGTGGGGACTGGAGCTGCATGCAGGGTCTCCCCAGGAGGAGGAGGGAGAGAAGGAAGGTGCTGATGCCCTTTTCTTTCGAGTCCTTTGACTTCCTCTCTGCTCCCCTTTCCCTGAAACCCTCTGGCGGGGCAGAGACCTGGCTGGGTTGCTGTGAGTTTTTCCTTCCTTACCAATATGCCCCGATGACAAATTCCCCTTTTTTTTTCCCCAGGGCGCAGGATTTCCTTCCTTCCCTCATTCAATTCCTTCCCTTTCTTCTCCCCCCCCCCCCTTTCTCCTTGCTTCCTTCCTTTTTTCCTTCCTTGCTTACATCTTTCCACCAGTTCCCTTCCCTCCTCTCCCCAGGCTGCCTAAATCAGGTTGCAGCCCCTGTGTGTACTCTGCAGCCAGCCACCCGTGCGTTGGGGAAGGGGGGGGGGGAGAGAAAGGGAGGCTGCTTTTGCTGCCCCCCTCCTCCTTCTTCCTCTTCCTCCTTCGTGTTCTGCTTTTGTTTTTGGGAGGAAGGAAGGCATGAGGAAGGGAGCGAAGCCGCCTGGCGCTGCTGTCTTCTGTGGCGCCCCCAGAGTTGAAAGAGGAAGGGGTGCCTCTCCAGGTGACCTTAGCCCAGGCCTGGGCAAACTTGGACCTTCCAGGTGTTTTGGACTTCAACTCCCACAATTCCTAACTGCCTACCGGCTGTTAGGAATTATGGGAGTTGAAGTTCAGACACCTGGAGGGCTTAAGTATCATTTTTATGATTTATCACTATGCTTTAATTATATTCAATTTGTAACAATTTAAATACACCATATATATCAGATATTTATATTACTGGGCTGCTGTGAGTTTTCCAGGCTGTATGGCCATGCTCCAGAAGCATTCTCTCCTGACATTCTGCTCACACCTATGGCAGGCATCCTCAGAGGTTGTTGGGATCTGTTGGAAACTAGGCAAGGGAATGTGGAATGGTGTCCAGGGTGGGGAAAAACTCTTGTCTGTTGGAAGCAAGTTGGAATTAATCCCCTTGATTAGCATTGCAAAGCTTTGCAGCTTCAAAACCTGGCAGACTCCTGCCTGGGGGAGATGTTAGCTGGCCTTGATTGTTTCATGCCTGGAATTCCCCTGTTTTCAGAGTGTTTTTTCCCCTCACTGTCCTGATTTTAGAGTTTTTAATACTGGTAGCCAGATTTTGTTCATGTTCATGATTTCCTCCTTTCTGTTGAAAATTTCCATGTGCTTCATGTGGCTTCTCTGTGTTGTCTGACATGGTGGTTGTTAGAGTGGCCAAGCATTTCTGTATTCTCAAATAATATTCTGTGTCCAGGTTGGTTCATCAAGTTCTCTGCTATGGCTGAATACTCTGGTTGAATTAGTCTGTTGTGCTTTTCATGTTCCTTGATTAATGTTTGGGTGCTGTGTTTGGCGGTCCATCCCTATGTATATTTGCCCACAGCTTGGCGGTCCCTGTGTAGATTTGTCCTGCAGGACCTCTGCAGGAGTCTATTGTACACCATGCAGCTGGTGACAATTCTACACAGGGATTGCCAAAAGCAGCATTCCCCAAAACATGAATCAAGGAACATGAAAGGCACTGCAGACTGATTCAGCCAGAGAACTCGGCCATAGCAGCACACTTGATAAATAATGGAATTTAATATTAAATAATTAAATAAAATAATTAGTAATAAAATAAGTAGCAACGAAAATAATTTTATGGTTGGGGTTCACCACAACATAAGGAACTGGATTTAGGGGTCACGGCATTAGAAAGGTTGAGAACCACTGGTGTAGAGGATATTTAGTTGTTCTTCGTTTCATCCCATACAACATAATAGAAAAGAATTGACCATGGCAGCTGTAGGGCTGACACAGTTTTGGAACTCTCAACTGAGCAAGTCTTAGACTGTACCAACATGTTAATAAAATAATCATCATCATCATATTTATTTGCATACCGCCCTATCTCCCCACAAGGACTCAGGGCAGTTTCCAACATGTAAGGCAAAACATTCAATTGCCAGAAAGAAACCATACAAACAATTACATCAAAATAATCACATTCAATAATATAACAAACCGAATTACACTAACAAAGTAACAACAACGGAACATCATAAAAAAACAAAAGATTCTGCTAAAACACATTAAAGATAAAAATATTAAATAACCATTTCATTGTAGCGCCATCAATAGAGGTTCAACAAAACCAATGGCCAGTTACTAAATAGCTGTGGGTCAACTATAAAAGGGCTAGGCATGGGATAGTGCAAACAGCAAATTATAGGGCCGGGGATGTGGATGAAATGCAGGACAGAGTACAATCTGGTTACCTGGGAACTGGACCTAGGGACTAATCATTCTCGATGTTCCCAATATTTCCTGTTTTCCAGGTCACTAAAGCATCATAGTAGATGAGAGATTGGAGATTTCTGCCACTATTATGTTGTAAACCCTGGCAACCCTGGTCTTGGCTTGTTTGTCACTTGCCAGATGATACCCTATAGGTTTCCATGATCTAGAAGGGGTTTAAACCCTAATTTCCACAGTTGGAGTCCAATGTTCAAATCACTACACCACATTGGCTCTCTTATGCCACATTACAAGGTCTAACTTTTAAACTGAGTATTCTAGGAAGCATAAGAGATGCCCTGGGTTCTCGGGATTGAAAAACAATCTAACAAGCACTCCAGCTCCAAATGCCCAATCACTGACTCCCAAAGCAGTTACTTTATTCTCAACTTAAGTACATAAAACAAACAGTCTACAAACAGTCAGTGGACAATAAGAAATTTAAAAATGGGCTTAAAACTAACCTAAAAATGTAGTACGGTATAAATGCCAAGAACTGGGAAGTCCTGGCACTAAAGTGTTGTAACTAGAGGTCAGCTATTACCAATGGTGTTACGGATTTTGAAGAGGCATGAAGAGAGAGAAAGGAAGAAACGTGCCAAGGCATGGGCAAACTTCGGCCCTCCAGGTGTTTTGGACTTTAACTCCCACAATTCCTAATAGCCAGTAAGCTATTGGGAATTGTGGGAGTTGACGTCCAAAACACCTGAAGGGCCGAAGTTTGCCCATGCCAAAACTAGACTATGTAATACTGTTGCACTAAACTGACAAGAGGTATCAAACCGTACCTGAAAAATGTGCTTCCTGTTTTTATGCTTCCTTCTCTCCACTGAGCTGAAACATCTGCAGGCACAAGCGAACCTTCAAAGATATGTTGCCACAGGTAAAGACCTATAAAAACACAATTTCTCATGGTTAATAATACCTCTGAATGCCCAAAGCCTGTAACTTTTAAGATAACTACGACAAAGATGTGGATAAATGTGAACTGCAGCAAGCTGTTAGCTGGCACCAAAGCAGATAAGTTGGAGAAGAAAGCAGAACAATGATGAACTTTTAAGATCTTCTGGGGAGGCCCTCCTTTTGCTCCCACCACCATCACAAGTACGGTTGGTGGGGACGAGAGAGAGGGCCTTCTCGGTGGCAGCCCCCCGCCTCTGGAATGCCCTTCCTAGAGAAATAAGACAGGCCCCATCCCACCCCTCCTTTCGTAAGAGCTTGAAGACCTGGTGGTTTCAACAAGCCTTCGAAAACTAGTACATAAGAACATAAGAAGAGCCATGCTGAATCGGGCCTCAGCCCATCTAGTCCAGCATTCTGTGTCACACAGTGGCCCACTAGTTGTACACAGGGATCTCTAGCAGAAAGGAGGGCAGAACCCTTCACCTGTCCCGACCCCCCACAACCAGTACCCGGGGAAAATCCTGCCTGCCTCCATCAACACAGAGGTGGCACTTGGATGTCCATTTCAGTAACTACTGATTCCCTTGGTATCCATGAATCTGTCTAATCCTGCCTTGAAGCTGTCCAGGCTGACAGCTGTCACAACCTCCTCTGGAAGTGAGTTCCATAACCCAATGACCCTCTGGGTGAAGAAATATTTCCCTTTATTAGTCCTAACTTTCCTACCTTGGAGCTTCAGGGAGTGCCCCCTAGTCCTAGTGTTGGGTGACAAAGAAAATATTTTTTCTTTATTCACCTTTTCTATCCCATGCATGATTTTGTACACTTCGATCAAGTCACCTCTTAAACGCCGTCTTTCAAGGCTGAAAAGACCAAGGCGTTGCAACCTGATTTCATAAGGGAGCTGCTCCATCCCTTGGATCATTTTTGTCGCCCTTCTTTGTACCTTTTCCAGTTCCGTTATATCCTTCTTAAGGTGCGGAGGCCAGAATTGTACACAGTACTCCAAATGTGGCCTTACCATAGATTTGTAGAGAAGCAATACAACATTTGCCGACCTATTTTCGATTCCCTTCCTGATCATGCCAAGCATAGAATTTGCTTTTTTCACTGCTGCAGCGCACTGGGTTGACATCTTCATTGAGCTGTCCACCAAAACCCCAAGATCCCTTTCCTGGTTTGTCTCGGAAAGCTTTGACCCCATCAATTGGTAGGTGTAGTTGGGGTTCTTTGCCCCGATGTGCATGACTTTACACTTGTTTAGGTTAAAATGCATTTGCCACTTTGTTGCCCATTCACTCAATTTCAAGAGATCTTTCTGGAGCTCTTTACAATCAGTTTCATTTTTAACTACCCTGAACAATTTAGTGTCGTCTGCAAACTTTGCTACCTCAGAATTCACTCCTACATCCAGGTCATTAATGAATAAATTAAAAAGTAACGGACCCAAAACTGAACCTTGGGGTACGCCACTTCTCACCTCTTTCCACCCAGAGAAATGTCCGTTTATTACCACCCTTTGTTTCCTACAGTTTAGCCAGGTTCCAATCCAGGACAAGACCTGTCCCCTGATTCCATGGCTGAAGAGCTTATTTAGGAGCCTTGGTGAGGGACTTTGTCAAAAGGCTTTGAAAGTCAAGGTAAACAATATCGACTGGGTCCCCTTTATCTATGTGTTTATTTACACCCTCAAAGAATTCTATCAAGTTAGTAAGACATGATTTGCCTTTGCAGAAACCATGTTGATTTTCCTTCAGCAATGCCTGTTCTTCTATGTGCTTAGTAATTTTTCTTTAATAATGGTTTCCATCACTTTGCCTGAACTGAGGTTAGACTAACTGGCCTATAATTTCCTGGATCACTCCTGATCCTTTCTTGAAGATCGGAGTTACATTTGCCTCCCTCCAGTCCTCGGGTACAGTGCCTGATCTTAGAGAAAGGTTATATATTTTGGCTAGAATTTCAGCAATTTCACACTTGAGTTCCTTAAGAACTCTGGGGTGGATGCCATCTGGCCCTGGTGATTTGTTGACATTTAGTTTAGTAAGGCATGTGAGAACATCTTTTTGTTTATCTCTATCTGGTTTAATTCATTTAATTCCCTCCCTGAAAAACTGACTCAGCTGCAGGCATATGTTGTCTGTCCTCCTGTGTGAAAACGGAGGCAAAGAAGTCGTTTAGCCACTCAGCAATCTCCTTGTCTTCACTTATTGTCCCTTTCTTACCATTTTCGTCAAGTGGCCCAACTGCTTTTCTAGTTGGGTTTCTACTTCTGATGTACTTAAAGAAGTTTTTGCTATTTTTTAAAATATTCTTAGCTATATGTGCCTCAAAATCTCTCTTGGCTTTCCTGACGGTTGCTTTGCATTTAGTTTGCCAGAGCTTGTGTTCCTTTCTGTTCTCCTCAGTAGGAAGAGCCTTCCATTTCTTAAATGAGTTTTTCTTCTTTCCAATCACATCTTTTACTTCATTTGTAAGCCATACTGATGTCCTCTTGGACTTTCCCGGCCTCTTTCTTATTTTAGGAATGCATTTTAGTTCGGCTTGTTTTAAAGTATTTTTAAACAGTTTCCAAGCATTCTGGAGGGATTTGATTTTATTTATTCTTCCTTTTAGTTTGTTCTTTACTATTTTTCTCATTTTGGTGAAATTCCCTTTGTGAAAATTTAAGGTCTCTGTGTTAGTTTTCACTGACAGTTTGCTATCCAAACTTAAGTTGAAGGTTATTGTGTTGTGGTCACTGGTACCTATGGGCTCAGTTACAAGGACATCTTGAACGAGATCTTGTTCATTAGTTAGCACCAAGTCCAGGATCCCTTTCCCTGGTTGGTTCCATGACCATCTGCTCAAGGGAATAATCAGCTAGCATGTCGAGGAACCTTGTCTCTCTTTCATGCGTAGAACAAGAATTTAGCCAATCTATAGTAGCTCTAGCTCTATAGTAGCTCTAGCTCAGCCCCAGATACTGTTGAATATGGCCATATCAATTACCCAGGTCGCTTCCTCCTATTAGGCCCCGGAAACGAACAGCCAAAGGCGGTACCTATTATTGTTCTTGCCTGCTATAGCACTGCACCTAATTTCCCGGACCCTCTAGAAATGTTGAGCTTGCACTAGCCTTGGCCCAGCCTTTTTAAATTGCCTTGAACAGGCAGGATTATTTAAAATATAATGTGCTAATGTGATTTTTTATGCTTATATTGTTTTGTTAATTTTTGTTTATGCTGTTCACTCTGTACATATTGATGATGTTACTTGGAAACCGCTCTGAATCCCTTCGGGGAGATAGAGCGGTATATAAATAAAGTTTTGTTGTTGTTGTTGAAGGATTAAATGAGAATGAAAACAAAAACCAACAACCTTTATGAAGAGGTGAAATTGAGGAGTTAAACAGATTCACTGAACAAAAGCTAAATAATTTGTCTATCTGCATAGTTATCTCCTTGTTAGAATGTAAACTGGTTAAATAAGAAGATAGCTGAATTTTCTGAGAGTTATGAGATTACTAGAATAGAATGTTTTTATCCTTCTACTGTAAGTCAGAGGAGATAATACCTACTTTTTCCCACAAAGCAAGACTTATGGCTTCCAACATACGGAATTAATGTTAAAGATTAGGGGAAAACTTGATAGAAGAACTCTGTGATACTTCCACATAACTAATAATGCACTTTTCACACATAAGGGTTGTGCAGCTTTACACAAACTGGCACAAATTACTCATCAATCCATAAAAAATATTCCATGGCACATTTTGAATGGGATAATATTTTAGAATGGGGAGGGGGGGGGGTAATTTTGAGAACAGACCAGGTTTATGATAAAAACTATCGAAATCCTTTCTTAGCCCACTGTTTTCTATTTTGTGCACAAAGAGGGCAAAACCTCTTCCGGAATACTGTTTCTAGTTTTGGGCACCACAGTATTTATTTATTTATTTATAAATTCAGACCGCTACTGGAAAGAGATGGACAAGCTGCGCTCTGAGGGGCTCAACATGTTGGAGGTCCCTGGGATGAAGACATGCAGGCTATCGAGCACGAGACAGAGGGCATTTTCAGTGGCCGCGCCGGCCCTATGGAATTCGCTCCCTGCAGAGACGCGTGCAATGCGGGATTTAATGACCTTCCGCAGGGCCTGTAAGACCTGGTTGTTCAGGCAGGCATTTGGCCCCTGACTGGCATTTGTTACAACCTGCCATTCCGCCGCGTCACTGCCACACTGTCACAGATGCTATGTGCTCGACCACTGGGGTTTATAGTGGGGGAGGGGGGGACGGGACACACGGACTTTTAAATTTAACTTTTAACTGTTTTTAGCTGTTTTATATTGTCACTTTTATGTGTTTTAATTGGTTCTGTTTACGTGCTGTAAACCGCCCTGAGCTTCGGATAGGGCGGTCTATTAAGCCGAAACAATAAATAAATAAATAAATAAATAAATAAATAAGCTGGAATATGTCCAGATAAGGGTTTCCAAAGCGGTCAAAGGTCTTGAGAAACAGCTTAGGGAGCGGAGTTGTTAAACTTGAAGAGAAAGTTTCAGAGGGACATGGTAACTACGTTTAAACATTGTTGAAGGTTTTCATGTCCGGAATCACTGGCTTGCTGTGAGTTTTTCGAGCTGTATGGCCATGTTCCAAAAGCATTCTCTCCTAATGTTTCATCTGCATAAGTGGCAAGCATCCTCAGACGTTCTGTTGGCAGTGAGGCAGGTGGAGTGTGTGTGTGTGTGTGTGTAATGTCCAGGGTGGAAGAAAGAACTCTCATCTGTTTAAAGCAAGTGTGAATGTTGGAATTAGCAAGCTTAAATTCGCATTTGAGTAGCCATGAAGTTTGCAAATCAATGAGGGTATCTGCAGAAAGGAAGCCTGGCCTTTGTTGCCTGGAGGCATCCCCTGTTTGGGAGGTGTTAACTGGCCCTTGGTTGCTTGTTGTCCAGAGTTCTCCTGTTTCTGAGTAATGTTCATTATTTACTGTCTTAATTTTGGTGTTTTTATAGTATGTTTAAATATTTGAAAGGGTGCCATATTCAATGCAGAGCAGGCTTCTTTTCTGCTGCTCAACCAGGTCATGGAGAAATGGATTCAAATTGTAGGGAAAAAAATACAATTTAATATTAGAAGGAACCTCCTTATAGTAAGAGCTATTTGGCAGTGGAATGTATTGCCATGGAGCATGGGAGAGTCTCTATCTTTTGGTTTTTTGTGTCAGGAGTATTTTGATGGTGTGCTCCAGCATGGCAGGGAATTGGACTGGATTGTCTTTGTGGTTGCTTCCAACTCTATGATTCTATGAGAGGGTTTCAGATACATACTTCTAAGGACATGCACGTGCATGTGAAACCAAATGGAAAGAGAATAGAAATTCCACAAACAACAGAAGGATTTTCAGAGCTCAAACCTCTGACAGATCTGCCCTCTCGTGTGGAGTGCCCCAGGGAGCAATTCTCTCTCCCCTCCTCTTCAACATCTATGTGAGATCTCTTGCCAGCCTCGTGCGGAGCTTTGGTCTGGAGTGCCACCAATATGCAGATGATATCCAGCTGCTTTTACAGCTGGAGCCTGGAGTCACTTCAATACCAGACAATTTCACCTTATGTCTTGAGGCTGTATCGAGATGGCTGCATGCCAGTAGGTTAAAGGTGAATCCTACTAAGACTGAGATTTTGGAGTGGCGCCCTCCCTGCCCAACTTCGATGGTGCCCCCCTTCATCCATCTTCCACTGTTAAGAGCTTGGGTGTCGTCCTGGATTCACAGTTGACTATGGAGGCCCAGATCGCTAATGTTAGTAAGCAGGCCTTTTTCCATCTCCGGCAGGCGAGACAGCTGGCACCTTACCTTTCAGAGGAAGCCTTGGCTACAATCATCCATGCGATGGTTACATCTAGACTGGATTATTGTAACGCCTTGTATGTTGGCCTTCCCCTGTCGACTACTCGGAGGATCCACATTATTCAGAATGTGGCTGCCAGGCTACTTGCAAAAACACCTTTGAGATGCCACATAACTCCAACTCTGTTACATTTGCACTGGCTTCCAACGGAATTCCAGGCCCTGTTTAAGTTGTTGGTTTTGACCTTTAAGGCACTTTATGGTCAGGGGCCAGCATATCTCAGAGACCGCCTCTCCCCTCTTCACCGTCAGTGGTCGCCACAACTCCTCCAACTAAACTTACTGTATGTTCCAGGCCCCAGGGAAGTACGTCTCGAGAGCACAAGACGTAGGGCCTTCTCCATCTCTGCCCCTGTCTTGTGGAACTCCTTGCCTCCCCACTTGAGGGTCATGCGTGACTTGCAACCCTTTGCTCAGGCACTCAAGACCTGGCTTTTTAGCAGAGCTTTTAATGTTTAATGCAGTCTATTTGGTATTGTGGGGGGTTTTTTCCAATTGTTTTATGTAAATCGCCTGGAGCATTTTAATGGAGGGCGATTAGCAAGTGAGAAACTGATGATGATGATGTTTTGCAGTTGATACCACTAAAACTGAAAAGGATCACCAAGCTCCCAATACAGAAATCTGAAAGGGACATGCAATTTGGGGTACAGCAACTTTTAATAATAATTATTCATCAATTGTTAACATCTAATAAGTAATTATTAAACTGAATATATCAAACTCATATTACTAAAATAACATCCATAATTTTACTCAGAGAAATTATTAGTAAAAGTTAAGTGTCAAATTGGCAGATAATGTTATGGCTCATTAGATAGATTGACATTCTGAGCTTATTCATGCCTGTTCAGAAGTCAATCTAACAGCTGCAAATACAACTTATTTCCATTTAAATGCTACAGTCCAAAGTTTATGAAGAGGTAAATATATGACCACACCAAGATTTCACAGTAGAAATATTTAGGATTGTACTGAAACAGGAAGCAATTATATTTGGATATAATAATCACAATATTAATGTACTTACCAATAGCAGCTTTCCCCCAGATTTGTACCCTGAGGTCTGTTTGTTCCTCTTGCTCTTCCATCTTTCTCCATAGATGAAAGTTGATTGCCGACTTTTGTTGCAAATCATTCTTTACTTCAAATTCCCAAGGATTCCATTCATCAGTTCTCAAAGCAGCATGCTCTAAGTATGAAAGATTAAGAGTATTTGGACAGCTAAAATGGGAAATTTATTCTAAAGTTCTTCTTATAACAGTATTTTGTGATTAATAAACACTAAATTTGTAACACCATAAACACATATTTTCTTAAACTATGGAAACAAGGTTAGTGCAGCACTCTGTATGTAAACTCACTGTTTAAATCCTTGGCAACTCAAAATATATCTTAGAAAGACTGCTTCTGAAATCTGCAGAACTTCTGCAAGCTAATGTAAATAGTACTGAACTAGATGGAGCAATACTCTGCTAATATACTAACAAATAACAGTACAATCTCCATACCCACTCAACCAGTACCCATGAGACCAGAACTTACGGTTTCACCTTGCCAAATCTGAGAAAATCAGCCCTACATAGAAATCTTCTATGTCCTCCAGGTAATTCTATGGTATGTTTCAACTGTAAGTTACCAGAGTTGCCCTGGCGGACCCAACAAATTCCCATGATGTGTACCTCTCTATAACATTTTTAGATCCTTCAGTGAGCCTCTATGGAAACTTCTAGCTGAAGTTGTCTATTTCAATATGGTTTCCTGTTTTCACTATAAGTTCAGGAACCTAAGAATATGACGGATATACTGCAGTCAAAATTTTATTGAAGTTTCCTTCGGTATAAACAGTAATTCCAACCCTTTTCTCTCTTCATCTTTTGCTACTTCCAGTCTATCCCAGTATGTTTACAACCAACTTGATTAGTTTATGGAAACAATGGTGGGCAAGTGAAACATATGTGCTAATAACATTAAGTAATCCCTGATTTCTGAATTGAAGTGTGTTTCTGTCTCCATTTTCCTTTAGTTTACAATTATTTTGTTATATTCACTCTCCCTTTCATTCCAATGGAAGGGGCGAATTACTCTGTAAGGTTTCCTGCTATGGTGCCATTTTTTCCATAGTTTAATATCCTGCTTTTCTAATGATGAAGAAGCCAAAACTCCGAATTTGTTGTTGTGTGCCTTCAAGCCATTTCTGACTTAGGGTAATCCTAAAATGACCATATCACAGGCTTCTCTTGGCCAAGTTTGTTCAGGAGGAAGCTGACAATGCCTTCTCTGTGGCAAAGGGTGTGACTTGGCCAAGGTCCTCCTGTAGGTGTACATGGCTGAGTGGGGATTTGAACTCTGGTTTCTAGAGTCATAGTCCAGTACTCAAACCATACTGGCTCCTAATATAGCTTATACTGCATGGTAAATTAAAACAGCTGAAATAATATGTACTACAAAAATGTAAACATTAAGCAACAATCCATTACACACCCTTCTGCCTCAATCCATTAATGGCTGGAGGCCAGTCTAAATAAGGAAGTGTTTGCCAGCCAGTAAAAAAGCAGAGGGGACCAATGGATGAGAGTGTCATAGAAGTAGGCACATAGAAGGCTCTCCCCCATCCTGTGAAGGTAGGGCAGAGGGCAAATCCTCCTGCAAAGGTTTATATGGGGAGACATAGCTTTCAGGCAGCCTGGTCTTAAATCTTTAAAGAGTTATAGATCAGGAGATCTGAATTGTGCCTGGAAATGGACAGTAAGCCTGTGAAGCTGTTTCATCCAGGGAGTTACACACATTCTGTAACCAGCTCTAGTTTGTAGTTTTGTCACAGCATTTTGGACCTGCTGAGGATTCTGAACAACTCCCGAAGACAACCCTACAAAAAAAATATGTTACAGCAACACAGTGTGAACCTACTCAAGACATACATGACCAAGGTCAGATCTGACATTTCAAGGAACGTATTGCACTATGTTTCTGGAATATAAATGGAATTTCCTAATTGGATCTATCATATAAACAAGGAAAAAGTTTATTAAACTGCAAAACCTTTTTTTGCGGAACATCCTGCAGCACATTTTGCTATACTTTTCCAAGGAATATCTCACAGTCTCAACCAATTCAACATAGTTTGTGGCAGCCACATAAACAAAGTTTCTGGAGCATAACAACCACTTTCAAAGTAAGTAGTGCACAATTAAACAGGAAATAACACTTTCAAACCAGGAGCAGATTTTTTTCCGAATATTTTTACATGGTGTTGTAACTGATGCACTAGTTTTAATTGTGCAAATCTGTTTCTAGCCACTGTCAAAATCTGAGCCTCTAGGCTGAGTCCAGGAGCACACCCAAGATCTTAGCACAGGCTGAATCCGCACCTCTGTCTTGTCTGTATTAAGCCTCAATCTGTTTACCATCATCCAGTCCATGATTTACAAAAGATTGTGGTTTAGTACTGAAACAGCTCTGTGGGAAAAGCAGGGATAGGACTGAATGTTCTCAATTTAGTGGCGACACAGGCGCCTGAACCTCCAGCCTTCTTCTGGCAATAACTGTGGATGTGGAAGACTGACTGTACCTGATGCTTCAGTACTATGAGAGCTGAATAGTTGGAGAATGGGAATGAATGCGGCTGGACAACACTCTCACTGGGAGGGCTTGAGGCTATTGAAATTTTGGAAGTTGTAATTTTACAAGATCTTCAACTTTCTCTGTCCAAGAGTACTGGTGCCTCACCAAACAACAACTCCCAGGATTGCACAGCACTGAACCTTGGGAATTAAAAGTGGTGTCAAACTGCTTCGATTCTACAGTGCAAGAGTTGAGTGAAACCACAAGCCACTTGTAAGAAGAGCACCAGATGCAGTTGTGTACAGGTTATGCTCATCCGTTTCCAAAATCCTGGTTGAGACAGTGACTGTTTAGTATTTTCTGTTGGTCATGTGGGTTCTCTGCCAAGTTTGGTCCAGTTCTGTAATTTGCGGGGGATCTCTGTGGTCTGTGGAAGTCAGAACTGAATCGATTGAAGGTACTGCAAATCCAATCATCCGTTGTCCATACTCCCCCTAACATATTGATTTTGTGATTAATCACTATGCTTTAATTATGTTCAATTTGTAACAATGAAAATACATTCTGCATATTAGATAGTTGCATTAGAATTCGTAAGTGTAGAAAATTATTTATGAAGTAGCAATAAAGGAAGGGCACTGCTTCCCTGCAGAGTACTTAGGCAACCTAACCATCCCTAAACATAGGAAGGCGTTCTCTTTGGCTAAATTCAACGTACTCCCTTCTGCTGCATTGGAGGGAAGATACAACAAAGTGCCATACAATGAACGCCTATGTCCCTGTGAGGCAGAGGCAGTGGAAACTGTGGAGCACGTTTTGTTGTATTGCTCTTTTTACCGTGACTTTCGTAAACATTTTATAAATCCAATTTTAGAAAATCTACCAGGGAGATCTGTAAGGTTTTATATAGATTATCTCTTGTCTGACGAACACCCCAAGGTCACTGTTAGGGTCGGCAGCTTCTGTGCAGCAGCAATGGCTTGTCGGCGCAAGATGCTGTCACAGACTTAGAAAGTTTTAATATGTATTTCGGTTTTACCATTGTCATTTTAGCATTTCAATGTTTAATACCATTTTAACTATCTTATTTAATATTGGGTTTGAAACTTTGCCTGTGTGTACCCTGACATTTGTACATTTGTGTACATGTGTTTGTACATGTATGTGTACCCTGATGTTTGTACATCCTGATGTTTGTACATTTTTTTATGCTGGTCATTGACCGTAATAAATCTTGTTTTGTCTTGAAGTAGCAATGAAAATATGGTTGGGGGTCACCACAACATGAGGAACCTTATTTAGGGGTCACAGCATTAAAAAGGTTGAGAACCACTGCATTAATACATATATCTTTCTGTTTAATTGCTATTACATTTAAAAAAAATTAATTTCTAGGGGGGTGGTGAATTAATTTTTTTCTGGAAAGGGGGGGGTAGGCCCAAAAAGTTTGGAAACCACTGATCTACAGTGTGGAATGAATGCAGTTTGACACTGCATTCATTCCACATGGCTCAATATTATGAAATCCTGGAAGATGTAGAGCAGCCATGGGCAAACGTATGGCCTTCTCTCCAGGTGTTTTGGACTTCAACTACCACAACTCCTAGCAGCCTCAGGCCCCTTCCCTTTCCCCCTCAGCCGCATAAGGAAAGGGTCTGAGGCTGCTAGGAATGGTGGGAGTTGAAGTCCAAAACACCTGGAGAGAGGGCCCAAGTTTGCCCATGGCTGCTCTACATCTTCAACTCCCACAACTCCTTCATTAGGAGTTGTGGGAGGGCCTGAGGCTGTTAGTAATGAGGAAAGGGCCTGAGGCTGCTAGGAATGGTGGGAGTTGTAGTCCAAAACACCTGAAAGGAGGGCCCAAGTTTGCCCATGGCTGCTCTACATCTTCAACTCCCACAACTCCTTCATTAGGAGTTGTGGGAGGGCCTGAGGCTGTTAGTAATGAGGAAAGGGCCTGAGGCTGCCAGGAATGGTGGGAGTTGTAGTCCAAAACACCTGGAGAGAGGGACCAAGTTTGCCCATGGCTGCTCTACATCTTCAACTCCCACAACTCCTTCATTAGGAGTTGTGGGAGGGCCTGAGGCTGTTAGTAATGAGGAAAGGGCCTGCGGCTGCTAGGAATGGTGAGAGTTGTAGTCCAAAACACCTGGAGAGAGGGACCAAGTTTGCCCATGGCTGCTCTACATCTTCAACTCCCACAACTCCTTCATTAGGAGTTGTGGGAGGGCCTGAGGCTGTTAGTAATGAGGAAAGGGCCTGAGGCTGCCAGGAATGGTGGGAGTTGTAGTCCAAAACACCTGGAGAGAGGGACCAAGTTTGCCCATGGCTGCTCTACAACTCCCACAACGCCTTCATTAGGAGTTGTGGGAGGGCCTGAGGCTGTTAGGAATGAGGGAAAGGCCTGAGGCTGCTAGGAATGGTGGGAGTTGTAGTCCAAAACACCTGAAAGGAGGGCCCAAGTTTGCCCAGGCCTGCTCTACATCTTCAACTCCCACAACTCCTCCATTAGGAGTTGTGGGAGGGCCTGAGGCTGTTAGTAATGAGGAAAGGGCCTGAGGCTGCTAGGAATGGTGGGAGTTGTAGTCCAAAACACCTGGAGAGAGGGCCCAAGTTTGCCCATGGCTGCCTTGGGAGAGAAGGAGAGGAGAGGGGCCGGCTACCTGCCCGCGCTTGCTTCTCTCTCTGCGCCTCCGGCGAGGGGCCAGGCCTCCGAGGCTTGAGGAAGACGCTGTATGCGGCGTAGAGGGAGAAGAGCAAGTAGGCCGCCAGCAGCGCCGAGCAAGCCCTCTTCCGAGTCAGCCTCATCGTTCAGAGCCTGATGGGCGCCGCCATCTTGCCGGGGCGGAGAAAGGCCCCCGCGGAGTGCTGCGCTGAGGTGGCTACTGCACTCGCCTGACAGGACGGCGCAGGGAGGGAGCCTCTTTTCACCAATTCTCTTTAGGGACCCTTCAATGGCCCAACATCATCAGGTTACTCTTAAGGGGAAGGCTCAAGCAAGTGCCTCTTTCTGGGCACACCTGGTCCAAAATACCTGGAGTGAGGGCCCAAGTTTGCCCAGGCCTGATCTATAACGCAGAATCTATACAGTTTTGGCACAATTTTGATACAGCCTTCTTTCTTTGAATTTGAATCCATTGGTTCTGATTCTGACTTCTGTTTTTTTTAAACTTTCTTTATTATCTATGATTGCCCTGTCATTGGGATTGCTGCCTGCCTGCTTTCTCCTTTCTCCAGCTCTGCAAAGGCCTCCCTCACAATGTCTCCATGGCAACACTCTGGCAACTCCCCTCCAGTCCTCCCCCAGCAGCAATATAGTAATATATAATTCTAATATTGTGCATAAAGCAGAATTGGTGCTTTTAGCAGAAGTACAGTCAGAGGAGAGTGATGCACAAGCACAGGCCCTAGTATAGCGAGGTAGCTTGCCAGAAATCATGCTGGCAGCCAAGACGAGAATAATGCACTCTGATTGGTACGTCAGACACAAGCTGTGATTTGTTAGAGTACCTCATGTGCCTTTCCTGATAACACTGGCCGTGATTGGC
>JARBWK010000009.1:71614267-71660422 GCA_030556195.1 Anolis apletophallus | reverse complement strand
TTCTGACTTATGGTAACTCACAACCAAACCTATAATGGGTTATATTTTGGGTTTTGTTCAGAAGAAAAGACTTTATTTGAAAATACTTTATTTCCTCTGAGGCTGAGAAAATGTGGCTTCTCAAAGGTCACCCAAAGAAGTCCCATGGCTGAGTGGGAATTCGAAGCCTGGCCTCCCAGAGTCCTAACGCAACACTCAAATGACAATATCATGTTAGCTCTTTGCACAAAGTGACTGCATCATAAGTGAGTGAATTGTTTACTGTACCAGCTATAGGTCTTGATATCACATAATATACACCCTTTAAAAGTACAATAAGCACTTTCCAATATAAATATTAAAACTTATTCCATATACTGGTTCTTTAAAATTATAGTAGCAGTGACATGATAACAATAGCAAATGTCTGATTTGTACCATCCCAAACTATCTCTATTTCCATTGCTAGCCTCTGCTGTGGACTTTACTAATTTAGTTCGGATTTTTTGGGCTGTGACTGCAAATGTGGTGACCTTTAATGTTATATTGTTGCAATAATCTGCTAACAAGTCACATATAACTGCTGACTGTTGCCATGCTGCCCTTTCTTCCAAAAGGCCCCCAGCAGATTGTTTTGAGGGTCATTATACAAAGGGCAATGGAACAGATAGTGTATTAGAGCAGTGTTTCTCAACCTTTTTTGAGCCGAGGCACACTTTTGACATTTAAAAAATCCCGGGGCACACCACCAACCAAATGAAACAAAAATGACACTCTAACACAGTAATACATATAGTTAATATGATTTTAAAAGTATACACTTGGTGTGAAACCTGGGCCTGTTTCAATGAACACAACATAGATATCCTGGCAGAAATCAAGAGCTTTTGCTAAAGGCTTTCATGGCCAGAATCACCGGGTTGCTGTGAGGTTTTCAGGCTGTATGGCCATGTTCCAGAAGCATTCTCTCCTGATGTTTCAGTCACATCTATGACAGGCATCCTCAGAGGTGGTAAGCTGTTAGAAACTAGGCAAGTGACGTGTATATATCTGTGGAATAATGTCCAGGGTGGAAGAAAGAACTCTTGCCTGCTTTAGGCAAGTGCGAATGCTGCAAATGGCCATGCTGATTAGCATTTAATGGCCTTGCAACTTCAAAGTCGCTGCCTGGGGAGCGCTCCTCCTGCCCCCTCACCCGTCCCCAATTTGGGAAGGGTGCGGGGGCAGGCGGAGACGCTCCTGAGGGCAGCAAGGACCTAGCTGCCTCGGGAAGTGCACCTCCTGCCCCCTCGCCCGTCCCCAATTTGGGAAGGGTGCGGGGGCAGGCGGCTACCTTGAGGCAGCAAGGACCTTGCTGCCTCGGGAGTTCACCTCCTGCCCCCCTCGCCCCGTCCCCAATTTGGGAAGGGTGCAGGGGGCAGGCGACGTTCTCCTGAAACAGCAAGGACCTTGCTGCCTCGGGAAGCGCACCTCCTGCCCCCCTCGCCCGTCCCCAATTTGGGAAGGGCGCGGGGACAGGCGGAGACGCCTCCCTGAGGCAGCGGGACCTTGCTGCCTGAAGGCTCCTCCTGGCCCCCTCGCCAGCCCAATTTGGGAAGGCGCGGGGACAGGTGGAGAAGCCTCCCGCAGACCTCTTTAGCTCGCGGGGAAGCTTTTGCCCGGCTCGTGTCCTTCCGACCGGAAGGGCACGGAGGCCAAGCGGAAAAGCCTCCCCAGCCCGGCGCCCTCCGCTCCTCCAACCCCTCCTCTCTCACACACACACACAAGACCTCAGAGCCCGCCTCACCCGGTAGGCTTGGATCCGCCTCCGCCCGCTTGGCCTCCTCCTCCTCCTCCAAGCAGCAGCAGGAGGGAAGAAAAGGCGGGAGGGACGTTTTGCGACACACCACGTGCTCTCGCATGACACACTGGTGTGCCGCATCACCGATTGACAATGACTGTATTAGAGCCTCTCTTTCCCCGGACCCACAAATACAATGTTGTTGAGCATTAGGGATCCCTCTATATCTTCCCTGATGGCATTGTTTGTAAGCACAGAGCTGTAAATGGTTTTCTAAGGACTACAGACATAAAGTGTTGAAGATATTGTTGACAATATTGATCACTCTTGAGTAGAGGATTCCAAGTGGTGAAACCCTGCTGTTTATTAGTCCTCAAGTTGTCAATTGCATCCATCTAAAAGATTTTGTCTCCAATAGCCTTCTTGTTCAACTGCATTACGGTTGCTGTTGACCCATCAAAATACAGGTGGAGCAGAGCTAACCAGTATCGAGTCCAACCTCCATGCTTATATTGCTCCATCTACTTTTTAAACTTTATTTCTACCCTGCCTTTCTCTACCCCAGAGGGGACTCAAGACAAGATTTATTATGGTCAATGACCAGCATAAAAAAATGTACGAGCATCAGGATACACATACATGTACAAACACATGTACTCAAATGTACAAACGTCAGGGTACATTTTGCTCCATCAAGAATTGCTTTTTTATACTCTCATCCCCCATTTCCAGAAGTCTCTTCCCATATAAAATATTAAGCTTATTCATTCTGGCCTTAAGTGAGGAAAGATCCAATTCAAGCCTTAACAAGGGGGAAAGGCTAAAAGAGCTCTTACAAACTTATTCTGGATACATTCTATTTGTTTTGTGTTACCCTTCTCGGCCTTTTGGGTAAGATCAAGTGTGCATCATAAGTGACATATTTGGAAACATCCAAAGTTATTTGAAGTTGTTCTTTCCAGGGCTTTGCATAAGCTGCCCACCTGTCACGATCACGGACCTGGCGGGCCCCTTAAACACACACACAGAGACGTACTGAAGGCTAACTAGTTTATTGAGTATAAAATCAAGTTCAAAGAGTATATAGTCCAAAGATAAGTAATAGTCCAAAGGTATTAGCAAAATTGTCCAAAGTAAACTTAGCAAGCGGTTTGAAGCTTGGCAAGGCTCCGCACTGCGATGCGGGTCAGGAAACAGGGACAAGGCTCCGCAATTCCATGCGGTTCAGGAAACAAGGACAAGGCTCCGCAATCCCATGCGGTACAGGAACAAGGCAATAGCAAGGCAAGGCTTGATGACCACCACAGGCTTGTGGTCTCACTCCGTTCGCCTAGTCAGGAAAGACGTGGCCGGAGAACTGAGGAAAGATTCCCACGGGACGTATACTTAATCCTTCGGCCGAGGTCCGCGCCGCTCTAGGCTTCTGCGTCTCAATCTCCACTCACGGACCTCGGCCGGTCTAGCACTCTAGACCAAGCCCTCCTCGTAGATTCTATGTCCGTCTCCTATCAAAGGTTCGACCTTGCCTTTCAGCAGATGTGTCGCTATCATCTTGGGAGCTCTCCTCCCGAGCACTTTCCCACTCGGGTTCTGCCATGTTTACATTCTGATCCTCTTGCGAATTCCTCCCCCGGGTGTTCATAACTCCTTCGCTGTTTCCCATGTCCACCTGGTAATCTGATTCATCGCTCTCTCCAAACAACATATCATCCCATGCCAGGCTCTCTGCAACGGAGCGAGGCCCATCTGAAGGGCCCTGTGCTTCGCCCCAGTCATCTAGCTCATCCTCTGAATCAATCTCCGCTGCTGCAGGCCCTAATGCTAATGGAACCCCGGGACCGCTTCCCAGCCCTCCCGGGGCAAACGAGCCTGGCTGTGCTACACTATCCCCCCCCCTCAGGGCCCCTCCGAGGCCTCCCTCGAGGTTTGGGTTTGTCAGGGTACTTGCGGTGAAAACGAGCCACCAGATCCGGAGCATGGACATCCCGAGCCCGGGTCCATGAGCGTTCTTCCGGTCCCAACCCCTTCCAGTCAAGCAAATACTCCAGCTTCCGGTAGCGGATGCAAGCATCCAAGATGTCCTGGACCTCCAACTCCTCCTCGCCATCGCGCATCACGGGGAGGAGGCGGCTGCGTCACGTCAGGCCGCACCCCTTCGCGGGCGAGCAACGAGCGATGAAACACCGGGTGGAGCTTCATGTCCGCTGGGAGTTGTAGTTTGAAGGAGACAGGCCCCACCTTCTCCAAAACTTTGTAGGGGCCCAAAAACCTCGCGTCCAGCTTGCGGCTGGGTCGTTGCGTAGGCAAATTCTTGGTGGACAGCCAAACTTTGTCCCCCACAAGGATGTCAGGACCCTCCTGGCGCCGCCGATCAGCCATCCGCTTGTAATCAGCTTTCGCCTGGTCCAATTGAGTGCGTAGCAAGTCTTGGAGTGCGGTGAGCTCTCGAAGCCAATCCTTAGCCTCGGAAACCTCTCCGGACGGATCCACCGGCGGGTAGAACCGAGGGTGGTGTCCATAGTTAGCAAAGAAAGGAGTCTCTTTGATGGATTCCTGCGTCGCATTGTTGTAAGCAAACTCTGCCAGGGACAACAAGGGCGCCCAATTGTTTTGCTGATAGTTGACATAGCAGCGCAGGTACTGCTCCAAGGTGGCATTGACCCTTTCGGTCTGGCCATCGGTCTGCGGGTGATGAGCCGTGGACATCCGCACATCAATCCCCAGCAACTTCTGGACAGCCTTCCAGAACTGGGAAGTGAATTGGGTGCCGGTCAGTCACCAGGCTCTGTGGAAGTCCATGCAGCCGAAACACATGTTGCACAAACATATCAGCAGTCTCTTTGGCAGTAGGCACCCCCACACAGGGGATGAAGTGTCCCATCTTGGTGAAACAATCCACCACGACCAGTATCGTGGTGAAGCCCTTGGACTTGGGGAGGTCGGTGATGAAATCGGCCGAAATCATCTTCCAAGGAGCAGAGGGGTCGGTGCGGCGGGAGCAAACCGGCCGGCTTGCCCCCCTGGTTCTTAGCCCGGTGACACACAGGGCAGGATCCCACATAGTCCTCCACATCCCTCCGCACTTTAAGCCACCAAAAGTCCCGTAGGACCAGTTGCAAAGTCTTGAATAGCCCAAAATGGCCTGCGGCCCGGCTATCGTGGCAAAGCTTGAGAATGTCCGCCCGCTCGGGCCCAGGGAAACATAGACAGAGTCCCGGTGGTAAAGCACCCGTTCTTTACCTGGAAAGGGGCTTGGGGCCCCTTGGTCAGCTGCTCCTGTACCCACGGATCGGTCCGCTGGCGAGCCTGGGCCGCGGACACTCAAGGGTCTCTTATCACCAGGGGCTGGCGGGGCCACTGGAGGTTGACCGACGCGCCCGAGCAGCCGCAAAGTTCTCCGCTTTAAGCAACCGGGCCTCGGACGGCCCGTCGCCCTCACGGACGTACTCCGGCTTTCGGGACAGCGCATCAGCTTGCTTGGTCTGCTTGGGGGTCACATAGTGAATGCGGAAATTGAATCGCTCAAAGAACAGGGACCATCTCTGTTGCCTCTGGTTCAATTTGCGCTGGGACTTCAGATGCTCCAAGTTCCGGTGGTCGGTGTGAACCTCCACCGGGAACTTGGCCCCTTCAAGCAGGTGTCTCCAGACCTCGAAAGCCACCTTGATGGCCAAAAGTTCCTTCTCCCAAATGGTGTAGTTCTTTTCCGAGCCGTCAGCTGCCGGGAATAGTAGGCACAGGGCAACAAGTCCGTCCCCTGAGGCTGTAGCAGGATCGCTCCCACTGCCACATCCGAAGCATCGGCCTGGACGATGAAAGGGGTGCGGGGGGTTGGGGTGCTGCAACAGCGGCTGAGTGGTGAACAGCTGCTTCAACTTGCGGAACCCCACATCCGCCTCCGGAGTCCACCGAACGGCACCTTTCCCCGCAAACACTGGGTGATCGGATCAGCCCACTTGGCAAAGTCAGGAATGAACTTTCTGTAGTAGTTGGCAAAGCCCAGGAATCTTTGAATGTCTTTTTTGCTAGCAGGGGGTGCCCAGTCGACCACGGCTTGGACCTTGGTGTCATCCATGGCAATGCCCGTAGGTGAGATACGGTAGCCCAGAAAGTCTACCTCACGCAAGTCAAAAGCGCATTTCTCCAGCTTAGCATAGAGCCCGTGGGCCCTCAGTCTCTGGAGCACCTCCTTGACATGGCGGTCATGGGTCGCCTGATCCGGAGAAAAAAATCAGCAGGTCGTCTAGGTAGACCGCCAAATAGCGGTCCAACAGGTCTCGGAAAATGTCATTCATGAAATGTTGAAAACATGCTGGGGCGTTGCACAAACCGAATCCCATCACCAGGTATTCGAAACTGCCCCACTTGGTCTGGAAGGCCGTCTTCCATTCATCACCCTGGCGAATCCGGACAAGGTTGTAAGCCCCCCTCAGGTCCAGTTTAGTGAACACCTTGGCTCCCGCATCCGCTCCAGAGCTCGGGGATCAAGGGCAGGGGATAGCGATTCCGGATCGTGATCTTGTTGAGTTCCCTGTAGTCATTGCAAAGCCGCAACTCCCCGATTTCTTCTTGACGAAAAGAATCGGAGCCCCGGCGAGGGGGATTGGGAGGGCGAATGAACCCCTTCCGCAGATTCTCATCCAGGAAATCTCGGAGAGCCTGTTGCTCTGGTTCCGAGAGAGGATAGAGTCTCCCCCAGCGGGATTGGGGCCCCGGTTGCAGTTCAATGGCACAGTCATAGGGCCGGTGGGGAGGCAAGCGTTCCGCCTCCTTCTCACTGAAGACATCCCAAAATCCGGCATACTTCTTGGGCAGGGTGGCCACATTCTCCACTTCTTGGGCCAGGCACGCCCGAGCCGTCATGCAGTGGCCCTGGCAATGGTCCGAAGAAAAAATTAGCTGCCTCTTGGCCCAGGAGATCTGGGGGTCGTGGAGCGCGAGCCACACAATGCCCAGGACAATGGGAAATCTGGGAGCTTGGTCACAAGGAAAGAAATGTCCTCTTTATGGGAGCTAGTCCACATCCTGGTAGGAGCTGTATACTGAGTTACAGCCCCCGTTTTCAGAACTCTCCCATCGATAGTCTGGACACCCTTGGGCTCTTGGAGATCAAGAAATTTTAATCCAGCAGACTTGGCATAGTCTGCATCGATGAAGTTGTTGGTCGCTCCCGAGTCGATCATGGCGTGGACCATCATCGGCCCCTTCTCGGGTGACCACAAACTGACCATTACAAGGAACAATTGTCCAGTCTTGGGTTCAGGGGGAGGTTAGCGATGTCGGCCGAGTGAGCGAACCCTCTTACACCCGGCCGGTCCCTTCCCCCGCCGCCTGAAGGGCTTCTTCGGCCTCTGGGCCCCTCCGAGGGCGGCAGAGGCCCGAGGAGTCTTTCCACGCGGTTTCTGGGGGCACTCCTTAGAAAAATGTCCAGCCCCCCCGCAGTACCAGCATAAGTTGAGGCGCTGACGCCGTGCCTTCTCCGCCTGGTCCACTTTGGGCCGAACTGTTCCCAACTGCATGGGTTCTGGGTCATCCGGGCCGGCCGGTACTGGCAGTTGTCGGGGTTGGAACTGCCCAGCCCCTTCCTTCCGTGCCACCGGTTTCTCCATCCCGCCCTTGTCCCATCGCCTCCTGGTCTGCAATCCTGCTTCCATGCGAAGGCTCAAGGTGATGGCGGCCTCCAGATCCGCGGGCCTGGGGTGCTTTAACATCTCCTGTTGCAGATCCGTGGACAGCCCCGCAATGTAGTGATACCGCAACGCCGGCAGACCCCACTGTGTCTGGGAAGCCAGGACTCGAAAACGGGAGATGTACTGGGACAGGGACAGGTCCTTGCTCGTCAGCCGAGCCAAATCCCGTTCGGCGAGCTCTTCATTGACGGGAGGCCCCCAAGTCGCCCTGATCGCATCTAGGAAGGCCTGCAGCGTGTTGGTATGGGGGGACTGCGCCCGGATCAACGCGGTGGCCCACGCCGCTGTCCCTTCCATCAGGTTGAAGACAAAAACCACCTTGGCTCGATCATTGGCGAACTCGTTGGGGCGTTGCTCCAAATAAAGTTCCACTTGGCAAACAAAAACTTCCACCTGGGCGGATTTCCACTAAAGCGGCCAGGTGGGCTCACCCAGGGTGCCGTCCGGCCCGGGTCCGCAGCTCCCCAGTTCTCGTTGCAACTCTTGCACTTGAACATCAGTCAAGTTAGCCATGGCGACCACTGGCGTGGAGCGCTTCTTGCGGCGTCGAGCGGCGTCCCGTGGTGTGTTAAGGGGTTCTTGGAGTTCTCCGGCCAGCTGTCACGATCACGGACCTGGCGGGCCCCTTAAACACACACACAGAGACGTACTGAAGGCTAACTAGTTTATTGAGTATAAAATCAAGTTCAAAGAGTATATAGTCCAAAGATAAGTAATAGTCCAAAAGGTATTAGCAAAATTGTCCAAAGTAACTTAGCAAACGGTTTGAAGCTTGGCAAGGCTCCGCAAAGCAATGCGGTTCAGAACAGGGACAAGGCTCCGCAATACAATGCGGTTCAGGAAACAGGGACAAGGCTCCGCAATCCCATGCGGTGCAGGAACAAGGCAATAGCAAGGCAAGGCTTGATGACCACCACAGGCTTGTGGTCTCACTCCGTTTCGCCTAGTCAGGAAAGACGTGGCCGGAGAACTGAGGAAAGATTCCCACGGGACGTATACTTAATCCTTCGGCCGAGGTCCGCGCCGCTCTAGGCTTCTGCGTCTCCAATCTCCACTCACGGACCTCGGCCGGTCTAGCACTCTAGACCAAGCCCTCCTCGTAGATTCTATGTCCCGTCTCCTATCAAAGGTTCGACCTTGCCTTTCAGCAGATGTGTCGCTATCATCTTGGGAGCTCTCCTCCCGAGCACTTTCCCACTCGGGTTCTGCCATGTTTACATTCTGATCCTCTTGCGAATTCCTCCCCCGGGTGTTCATAACTCCTTCGCTGTTTCCCATGTCCACCTGGTAATCTGATTCATCGCTCTCTCCAAACAACATATCATCCCATGCCAGGCTCTCTGCAACGGAACGAGGCCCATCTGAAGGGCCCTGTGCTTCGCCCCAGTCATCTAGCTCATCCTCTGAATCAATCTCCGCTGCTGCAGGCCCTAATGCTAATGGAACCCGGGACCGCTTCCCAGCCCTCCGGGGCAACGAGCCTGGCTGTGCTACACCACCAAAAACTTGCTTTTGTAACACACATATCAAAGTTTACAGTAAATTACATATTTTTGGATACCACCTTTTCACACAGATGTTTCAAGAGTTTTGAATGCTGCTTGTTACTCAAAACTCAGGAAAATTAATTTTAGTATACTTCCAGAATTCCTTAGCCACCCAAGCCAAACTCTGTATCCTACTGTTCATATATCACAGATTCACAATATCTTCCACATCTCTTAATGCAGTGGACCTACTCCAACCTGCATAAATGAATCCTAAGACAGTGAGGCACTGAAGCTATTCCAGATTTTAGTGCAACCATTAAATGAGCTATCAAAGTTACTTAACTCAGTGTTTTCAACCCTTTTTTGAGCCGCAGCACATTTTTACATTTACAAAATCCTGGGGCATACCACCAACCAAAATGACACAAAATGACACTCGAACATAGTAATACATATAGTTAATATGTTTTTAAATGTATTTATACACTCAATGTGAAACCTGGGCCTGTTTCAATGAACACAACATATATATGACTTCCTCTCACATACTTATACATGGCTATCATGTCTTCTCTCAGCCTTCTCTTCTTCAGGCTAAACATGCCCAGCTCTTCATGCTGCTCCTCATAGGGCTTGTTCTCCAGACCCTTGTGAAATTTCACCCTGAGGGAAACTTGCTTCCAGTTAACTATGGATGTCACGAAGCTGTTATAAACAGTTCCTTTGGGGGAGAGGCAACTCTCAAAAATCCAGTAAAATAGTAAGGGAAAAAAAACATTTCCAAGCAGAGAGGCTCAATTTGTTTCTTGGAAACGTGTGAATGCGTAGTCTATACATTTAATAGATCTGTGTGGCCTCTTTCCCTGCCTCCCTCCTCCCTCCACAAAAGCAGAGCACTGGGCGGAAGTGATTGAATTGGCGTTTTCGCATTGGCTTGGATTTCTCGTGAGAACAGCCAAAGCTGGAAGCTCCACGTCGGTGAATTGGGCAGTGAGCGAACCTGGGAGTATCCGGAGGCTGAAGCAGCCCTGAGCAGGAGCTGGAGCCATGGTAAGTCAAGGCTCCTGAAGACTTCCTCAAGGCGGGCCTGGCCCTGGCATTCCGCGGAGCCCTTCCTTTGCCTTGGGGAGGATCTTTGGGGAGGGAAAGAGGGAGAAAGAGCTGCTAGAAGCGGAAAGCAATTTCCCACGGCACACCTGAAGATCGCTCATGGCACACTAGTGTGCCGCGGCACACCGGTTGGGAATCACTGACTTAACTAATGTGAGGATCAGCATTCAGTATCTTGGACAGCTCCTTTAAATTGTGGATTAACCCCAGAGCAGTTTCACTGTCTCACTAACCGGAAAGCCAGCACTGAACATCCCCTATAGCCTGATTTCTATTGCACGGCCCATCTAACATAGACCAATAATTGAAAGTAGTTCAATTAATGAACTAGCATACGTGTTGGCATTGATTAAGTAAGTCTGCTCTAGTTGGGACCAATGATAGATTTAGGCCTATAGTAGTAAGACAGTCTTATTTGTCATATTTGGTCAATCCTTTCAATCCATGATATAGCACTTCATGTATTTGCCAAGTCTTCTCCATACTCTGCTGGAATAATACTGCAAACCAGGACTTCCACAGTAAATTGGTCTGTAAAGGTGAATCATATTTACAGAGGCTGTAGGACTGAATATCTCCTAACTGCAGTTTCCATATGAATCATAATTATTTTTCCTCTGGTTGCTGTTGTTCAGGGTGTGACTGATTTTGTCCGGATAGCTGACCAGCCACACAAAAGACAAGTGCATTGCTGTTAGCAGAACAAATATATACTGTACTGTATTCTTTAAAATCTCAAGTAAAGGGCAATACATGCTAGTGGGGTAGAATGTGTATTGACTGTTGGGCATTGTTTTTCTTTTAAAAGCAAAAGTGTATGCTGGTTTTAAAAAGAAGGGGCTGGAACCCTAATTAGAGATTCCATATTAGAAAGGGGTCCCTTTAGTTCAGTTGTTCTCAACCTTTCTAATGCTGTGACCCCTTAATACAGTTCCTCATGGTGTGGTGACGCCCAACTATACCATTATTTTTGTTGCTTCTTCATAACTGTAATTTTGCTACTGTTATTAATTATAATGTAAATATCTGATGTGCATGATGTATTTTCATTTAGTGGACCAAATTTGGCCCAAATACCTGACATGCCCAAATTGAAATACTGGTGGGGGGGGGGGGGGGTGTTGGTTTAATTGATTTATTATTTGGGAGTTGTAGTTTCTGGGATTTATAATTAACCTACAATCAAAGAGCATCCTGAACTCCACTAATGATGGAATTGAACCAAACTTGGCACACAGAACTCCCATGACCAACAGAAAAGACTGGAAGAGTTTGGTGGGCACTGACCTTGAGTTTTGAAGTTGTAGTTCACCTACATCCAGAAAGCACTGTGTACTCATAAAATAACAGATCTGGACCCAACTTGACTTGAATACTCAATATGCCCAAATGTGAACGCTGGTGGAGTTTGGGGAAAATAGACCTTGACATTTGGGAGTTGTAGTTGCAGGGATTTATAGTTTACCTACAATCAAAGAGCAGTCTGAACTCCCACCAATGGTAGAATTGGGCCAAAGATCCCACACAGAACCCCAATGACTAACAGAAAATACTGTATTTTCCAATGGGCTTTGGCGGCCCCTCTGACACCCCCCCCTTGCAACCTCCCCCTCCCCCCAGGTTGAGAGGTGTTTTTTTGAAAAAACAGAATATGCATACTATACTTTTTGATCAGTCAACTTGTGGTTCTTGTGTGTTTTTAAATCTGTATTCTCTAAAGACTATTTCAAAAGACTCAGCTTTGAAAGGCTTTACTAGATCTGGAAAAGAATTTTTTGGTAAAGATTGTTGAGAAGACTTGTGTCGTGACTGACCTTTTTTTATAAAAAAATCAAATTTATATACTGCTCTATTTTCTTAGCCTCGAGGCGGTTTACATAGATAAAAGCATAACAATTTCAATAAAACAATTTAACACTATATAATGAAAACGCTATAAATCTACTGAACAACTGTCCAGCTTGTCATAATACCAGAACACTAAAGCTATTGAGTCATACTGATATAAGTGGAGGTTTGCTCCTCGCCTGCACCCAAAATCCTTCTGCAAATGCGATTCATTATTCAAGCATGAACATGAATAATGAGAGATTTGTTCATGTCTGCAACTTCACTGCAAAACAGAGCCAGCCAAGAGTGCAAAGGCAGACATATTATGCCCATTAAGTCTGGAACATTTGCACAACAATACATTTACACCTGCTGTTATATGGAAGTTTATGTGGAATTATTGGGAAAATCCTTATCACTGTGTACCAGAGCTTTTTTTTAATTAACACACTGAAGACCATCAGTCACCTAGAATCTTGTACAAAGAGAAGTGTGGGACATATATTAATGAAGTAAATTATATATGCAAATTAATTAAATGAATAATATTGTTTCTTTTTAGGAATAAGATAAAATGCAGTCAATGCTAATGATGCCAGAAGTCTGCAATTAGTCAAAACTATAGAAATAGTACTGTTTCTAAAAATGGTTAATTCAGTCAAATAAAAACGATTAAGGCCAAAACGGAAAAAAATATAATTCGATAGGGTAAAACAGAACAGAGCAACCCAATTAGGCCTATCAAGGAAAACGGAAACACAGGTGCTCCACATAAAAATACTAAGCATGATTGCAATGCATACTATTGACAGATAGAGAGACGGAAGAAGAAACTAGAATAAAAAGCCATTAGTCAGATGGAACCACACCTGCGCTCTTCACAGATGGTATAACTTGTTTTGGACTTGCAGCAAAATATTTTAAAGACTATTTCAAGGTGGATTTGACAGGGAAAAGTCGACATTCTTGCCGAATGTGAAGAGAAGCGAACCTCTTCTAACTGATGCTACATCCCAATTGTTTTCTGCAAGCACCAGGTTTTAGAAACTTCTAGTTACTTCTGAAAGAAGAAAGAAATTTCCTCAAGGTTTCATTTGTGCAGAAAAGAGAGAGACAGATATAACCCAATAATCATGAATAGAGGTAAGGAATAATTTCCTGAAGATCCAGATAATTGGCTTAGGCCTGTCAGATTTCCAAACAGAACATGATTTAGGGAAATGTAATATCAAACCCCTTAATTTGCCTCAATATTGTCAGGAGGAGCACTGAAATAGATGAGATGGGAAGAAGGTATTAAAGTATGACAAAGCCATTAAGTGTAGCCTCTACACTAATAACAGCTGATTATGATTGTGCTTTAGCACTCCTTGAGCAAGTTGCACCTTAAAGGTTTTTATTATGGCATAATCTACTTATTTATTTATTTACTTTATTTCTATTCCGCCCTTCTCACCCCGCAGGGGACTCAGGGCAGATTACAATGTACACATTACATTTAGACACACAAACACACAAGACAGACAGAGGCAATTTAACATCTGGCCACCAGGGGGAGCTGTCACACTCCTTCCTCGGCATGTTTTCTGGAGATCTTTTTATGGCCTCGTAAATCAGTTAAATTTAGCCTCCCCACTAAGTGGTAGCTTAATTTCCTACTTGACAGGGTGCCCCTGAGATTGAAGATCTAACTCATCTTCTGCTTTATTGCAAAATCTATCAAATAGAGAGAAAACAACTGCTAGAGATATTTCTCGTGGGAAAAAATCATTGGGACCCTCTAGCAAAAGTCTCACTTCTGCTGGCCGGCTCCAACAAGCTGGTAACAGATGCTACTGCTCGTTTTCTCTGTAAAGCCATGAAACTAAGATCTGATTACATAGATGCAATTGGAATAAATTGTGTTGGAGATGAGGACCTGTGAATTGTTACCACCTCCCTTAGAATCCCTCCTGCTGGGCAAAACTGGGGTTTAATTGATGTAATGGTCTAGAATTCTCCTCAGATTGTTTTTAGAATCATTGCGATGTGACTGTGTTCTGTGTGTATTTGATATGGCTTCTGGCTAATCAATAAAATTGTTGTTGTACTTGACAGATGCAACTGTCTTTTGGGTTGCAAAGGTAGACAACAGGCTACACAATAGGTCGAGAGCCTACCTCGACCTGGGCAGGCCTCGAACTTATGATCTTCTGGTCAGTAGAGATCTTATCCAGCTGACACCCAGCCAGCTGCACCACATTCCTGGTGCTACTTGCATATTATATAGTCGTTATTCCAGTATTTGGTTATGTCATAATTTCTTATTGATTTAACAGAACTGATGGCATATCATCAGGGATATAAGGAGTTTCAACAGCCAAATTACCCTCCTGAAGATAAGCTGCATTATCGCCTTACTAAATATGGTGATAACATTTTACCTTCCACCCAGGGAGTGATTAGTAGTCGCTACAAATGCTGTTAATTGAAGCACGGTTGTAAATTGTGGAGTGCAGGCACACATCTTGGTAGTCCCTATATACTCACTCTCCATTATTGCCACTATGACCTTACAATAGGTATGGCTCTGAAACAGCCTTGGTCGCCTTAGTAGATGATCTACGCCAGGAGCTAGACAGGGGAAGTGTGTCCCTGTTGGTTCTGCTGGACCTCTCAGCAGCCTTCGATACCGTTGACCATGGTATCCTTTTGGGACGTCTTGCAGAAATGGGACTTGGAGGTACTGCTCTGCAGTGGCTCCAGTCAGGCATGTAGCCGGGGGGGGGGGCTAAGGGGGCTTCAGCCCCCCCCCCAAATTCTCAGGGTGGACCGCGAAAAGGCCTTACTGGTACATTATTTAAACTGTTATGTTTATTCATATCATGATCTGATCACCATGCTCATTATATCCCACATTAATGGGGTTATTGGGATAACAATACAAAAGGTTTGCTAGGGTAGACCCTCTTCCACCCAGTCTCAGCCCCCGAACCAAACTCAGCCCCCCGAATCAAAATCCTGGCTACGGCCCTGGCTCCAGTCCTTCCTGGAGGGTTGGTCTCAGAAGGTGTTACTGGGTGACACCTGTTCAACTCCACAGCCGTTGTCTTGTGGAGTCCCTCAGGGTTCAGTGCTGTTCCCAATGTTATTTAACATCTACATGAAGCCGCTGGAGGAGAGCATCCGGAATTTCGGAGTAAGATGTTATCTGTATGCATATGATGTCTAAATCTGTCACTCCTTCCCATCTGTTACTAAGGGGGTTGTTCAGACCTTGAACAGGGGAATGTGGTGCAGCTGGCTAAGTGTCAGCTGCATAAGATCTCTCTGACCAGTAGGTCATGAGTTTGAGGCCTGCCCGGGTCGAGGTGAGTGCTTGACCTTTAAGTGTAGCCTGCTGTCGACCTTTGCAGCCTGAAAGACAGTTGCATCTGTCAAGTAGGAGATTAAGGTACCACATTAAGTGGGGAGGCCAATTTTGACTGAATTATGAGGCCATTAAAGAACTCCAGGAACTCTGAGGGATGTGGAAGGAACAACGAGGGATGCTGAGATATGAGGAGTGTGTCAGCTCCCCCTGGTGGCCAGAGTTTGCCTCTGTTCGTCTATATGTGTGAGTTATGTGGAAAACGGCAGGAATTGTCTGCAAAGTATGTGTACCTGGAATCCGCTCTGAGTCCCCTTCGGGGTGAGAAGAGCGGAATATAAATAAAATAAATAAATAAACCGGTGCTTGGCTGCTGTGTCGGACTGGATGAGGGCTAACAAATTGAAATTGAATCCAGACAAGACAGAGGTCCTCCTGGTCTCTATATTACCTTAATTACATTACCATTTCTGAACTCAATCTCCTTTAAAAGATTATTAATTAGAATTAAATGACAAAAATCCACTTCTCGCAGTTTAGAACCCTTAACTGAAGGATTAAATAGTATTATTAAATGACAACAATGTGCATATGAAATAGTTTTAGGGTGTCAAGCCATTTCCCTCCACCCCAAATATAAGGATTTTCTGACATTTGATCATGATCCTTTTTTCATTAGGCCTGTTTGGAAGGGCTAACCATTCAATTATTTTTCTACTTCTGTTGGCATCATTGTGCCCTCAACTTTGGCCAAAGGATAGTTTTTAGAAAATTATATGACAACTGATTCTTGAAGAATTAAATTTCTATTACATATATAAAGAAACCTGCTAAGAAACATAGCTTTAATTCAACTATGAAAACTTATTTTATGAAAAGAGTTTGTTGTCTCTTAAAATGTAATATTCTATATACTCTATACTTACTCCCACACTTTCTTTATTATCTTACAAGGTAATATATTCTGTTTTTTGGGATCACAGATCTGAAAAACAGAAATTGCTCTGATTAGAAATTCTTCCTCAAAGTAACTACTGGATCATTGGAGCTTATTTGGAATAATGGTGACCCTCCTATTCACACCATTTCCTCTGGAAAGATTTGCTAATCAAAATCCATTTTAACTACCCTAATTTTAGCTCTTTTGAAGCTCAACAAAGGAACAAACTATAATGACCTTTTCATCTTGATAATAAAAACAATTATGAACTATTCCTCTATATTCTCAAAATAGTTTGTCAAGAACTTCAAAATGAGTAACAGCATAATAATAATATATCTGAGAGAAAGACAATGTGAAGAATTCTTTCAAGTCTTAATATTCCAGTTAGCCACTTCTTAATTTGTTAAACATGTAAGCACACATTATTTTTAGTAGTCAAACAGAATATAAAGGACCATAAAACTAAGTGTTGGGTCATTAACCAAATCCATTTCTGTTGTCATATTGGAAATCGCTTATAGACTTTTTGCAGGAAGGCAGGGGGAGAAAATGATATGGTAAATTTGGAGTTTGATGATTAGAAAGAATATGCCACTGACTTTGAAGTACGACCAAGATGGCGGCCGCGATCGGACGCTGCTGGAGTGAGCTCCTCAAAAACTCCGCAGAAACGACTGACCGCCTTGGACAAATACTCTACCTTACTGAGCCCACCTCATCAGTAGTTGGGGGTTTTGACCTCCAGCCTGCAAAGGCTGTTGTAGGTCCCCCCAAAAGCCTGGAGGACCAACTAAATCCAGACCCGGTTCCTGGGCGTTTGAGAAGCGAGAGCCATGGCACCAGCTCGGCCCCCTCCGCTCTTCCTGAGGTTGACGACGATGCCACCCATTTCAACCCCAGAAGCAGGAACCAGGACAGCATCCCGACCTCCTCAGCCCTTCCCAGAAGGAGGTGGACACTTGGAGTGCCCGGTAAGGAGCACCCCCACCTCCCTCCTAAAGAACTGAAAGAGCTCCAGACGGTCCAGATCCAGTTCCGTCTGGCGAGGATGCACTTGACGAGGCTGGGAGAGACACTGTCAACCCTCCCCCTCCCCAACCTCCCATTCCCTGATTGCAGTGACACTGAGCCGGCCGGCCTGGAGAGCCATCTGGCGGTTCCATGTCCCTTGGGGGACGACTGTCCTCTGGCCACGCTGGGCCCGGGCGGCTGCCTGTGGTCCCGCGGAGGCTGCCCACAGCAAGTGCCACTGGACATCTCCGCTCACCTGGCCAGAGCCACGGGCGAATGACCCCATCGCAGGGCCTGCCGCTTCTCCCCTCCAGGAGACCCGGCGGACCCAACCAAGATGGCGCTGGCCAGCCGGGACGCCGTAATGGCAACCCAAACCCCGCCTTCGTCTCCCTCAGGAGAGCGGGAGGCGGATCCCCAGGGCCCTGGGAGGGACTGGGAGCAGAGCAGAGTTCATGCCACGGCGTGCCCAGCCCCGCCCCCACCTGCATTCTCCTTTACACCATCAGGACGGGAGGCGGGCCCCCAGCCATCCGGGAGGGACTGGGAGCAGAGCACGACGCAAGCTCTCGAGATGATGCATCCAGCCCTGCCTTTGCCGCTATCTCCATCTCCCTCCACACAGATGCCAGCTGAGCAGGAGGCGAATACACCGCCTCCCAGGGGGGACTGTAAGCGGAGCCTGACTGAGGGCTGCTGTGACAACCACGTTGAAGCTCGGGCTAAATCTCAGCCCCCCTCTCCCCTCCCCAGAGTGGCCTCCGACCCCCCCAGTGTTGAGGTCAGGAATATGGCGCCTGCGGACTGGGCGGCTCTTGCGCCTGCACCCTTGTTGCTGGAGCCAAACGCCCTCCCCCAGGCCTCAACCCCTTCTGCCCCAGGGCATGAAGACAGGGGCTGGCGTAAACGGAGGCGGGGTCGAGGACGGCGCTGAGGCCAGGGTAGGGGGCGGCGCCAAAAGAAATCCCAGCTCTGCCCAGAAACTCCTCCTCTGTGGAGGGCGACTCCAAAGGCCGATGAAACCACGAGGACCCTTGTATTCTCCCCTGGACTCTTGGAGCGAGAGAGGTCCGCGATGCCTGGGCCTGGGGCATCCAGAGGGCTCCCCCACAGGACCTTCTGGAATGCCAACTCCAGGCGCCACCTGCTGGCGAACCCTCAACCTAGGAGGCTGGACAATCCGACGGCGGGGAGATCAGAGCCACGAGCACGTGGTGACTGTCTCCCGATGGACCTAGCAACATTAAAGTCGCTGTTAGACCTGTGGGACCCTCCCAGGCTCCCCTCGTTTGACGGCCAAGCTGGATAGCCCTGGACTGCTCCCCGACCCATGTGGTCACGAGCTCGGTCCCCCCTTCCCCTGTCTTAGATGTTAGCCACCATCCTTTTGTTGCTGTATTGTATCGTCTATCCATTATGTATTCTATGTTGAACATGGAAACCGCTCCGAGCCCTCGGGGAGTGGCGGTATAGGAAGTTCGAACATAATAATAATAATAATAATAATTTTTAAGAGAGAGAAAAGAATATCTATATGCACATATAACTACCAAAAGGAAAATCAGAATACACTTTTTTCTTTTCTTTATATATTTGATCTATACTTTTCAATTTGTATTTTAGTGAATTTAAATTTTCTATCTTTTTCTGAATTTTGTCATTTTTAATCGTATTTCACACAAAAAATTAAAAATCAACATTTTTTCACAATTGGTTTCCATCATTTTGTGTGCTTTTCTAACTTTTATTATGCAAAGAGCATGGATCCTGTTTTTTTCTCAAAAGCCAGTTCAGTCACCCACCGCATTACAAATGTCTTCTGGGCATTCTCAGAATCGTGGAATTGTTAAGAGTTGGGAGTGATCCCCATGCACTCTACTTTGCTTTGCTCTGTTTATTTTTAAAATAACATTAGCACCATGTCTTGCAAGGTGGTTAACAGATACAGTTGGGAATATACCTTAAGCTTGGCACCAAAAGTGTCCCAAGCCTTGGGCAGCCGGGGGGGATTTTAGAAGACAGGCAGTCTCGGAATTACAAACATCCAACTTACAAATGACTCATGGTTAAGAATGAGGGTGATACAATAGATAGAAGTGAGAGAAATCTACCACTCGGAAGAGAAATTCACCCCTGGAAGAGTTATCATGGGGGAAAGGTGTTTCCACTGAAGCTTTATCACCAATCCGTGTTTCCACAACAGGGATATTAACTATTCTATATGCTACCCAAAGCTAAAAAATACTGTGGATACTTTTTAGCTGGGGTTGCAAATAAAAATGTACATGTTTTGATTTACATACAAATTCAACTTAAGAACAAACCTACAGAACCTATCTTGCTCGTAACTTGGGGACTGCCTGTACTTGCATTCACATATATGTATATAATGACATATCATGGAGATGGGACCCGGGTCTGAACACAACATTCATTATGTTTCATATGAACCTTATACACATGTCCTGAAGTTAATTTTAAACAATATTTTAATAATTCTGTGAATGAAACAAAGTTTATGTGCATTGAATCCTCAAAAAGCAAAAGTATCAGTATCTATTTTAGACTGCAGAATTCTGGATAAGGGATGCTTAGCCTATGGGGGCGGGGAGATTCCAAAAAAGTGTATATCATCTTTGTGCAATAAACTTCTGTTAAAGTATTTAAAAAATCAATCCTTTCTATAGAACACGTGGCCAGTTTGAATTTCCAATGTATTGTAAAAAAAATCAATGTATTTATTCACTTAATATGTGGATAATCACCTATACTTAAGGTTGACAAAGTGGTTTTCAAATACAATTTGCAAAAATGTTAATAAAGCTACACAACACTGCAACAGTTAAAGTCATAAATTGCAGAAAACAGACAGATATTCAATGTGACCTGGACTGCCTATACTAAGAAATATGCCTTAAACTATCATCACAAACAAATAATGTTGCTATCAGATACACTCCGAAAGAGGATGGCTGTCCACTATCACATAAGTTACCAACGATATTTGGAGGAATGTAATTCGATGGGGAGTCATTCTTGTTTTTGTTCCTGCTAACTACTTTGTTACCTAGGTTGAAAGTTAGGATCGTTTTTAAAAATATTTTTTTTATTAAAAAAAACAATTAATATAACCCCAAATGAAGCAGTCACTTCATTGATATTAGAGACTTCCACTGCATTGGAAGCACTTGGTCTCATTTAAATTATATCTCATGTTTTATATATAGGGCTCCAATTCCTGTAGAGAGGATAAATACTGGCTTTAGCAGAGCTTTCCAAACTGCATGTCGCAATACTCTAGTGTCTTGGCTGCAGTTTGCAGGTGTGTCACACAAATGTAGCCAGAAATCTCTGAGTATATGTGAACTAAAGAATATTTTTTTGAAATGAAAGGATTTTATGAGATATTTCATATTCCCATATATTTTCCCATACATACAGCTCCAGCTGCCAATAATGGACAGTGAGGTGGTTAGCCCGTCGGCCCTGGTTAAAAGCCTGGGGGTCAAAAGCCTGGGGGTCCAACTGGACCCTCTGCTGACGACAGGGCCGTAGCCAGGATTTTGATTTGAGGAGGGCTGAGTCTGATTCGGGAGGGGCTGAGTCTAAGTAAGAGAGGGACTACCCTACCAAACCTTTTGTATTGTTATCCCAATAACCCCATGAATGTGGGATATAATGAGCATGGTGATCAGATCATGATATGAATAAACATAAGTTTAAATAATGTACCAGTAAGGCCTTCTCGCGGACCACCCTGAGAATTTAGGGGGGGGGCTGAAGCCCCTAAGCCCCCGCGGCTACATGCCTGGCTGACGATGGAGGCTCAGGTTTCCACCGTGAGCAGAGTGGCATTTTTCCATCTGCGCCAGGCAAAGCGGCTGGCACCCTACTTTTGGAGTGGCAACCTAGCCATGATAATCCAGGCCACTGTCATCTCAAGACTGGACTACTGTAACGCCCTTTACATTGGCCTTCCTCTGTCGTTAATCCGGAAACTTAAGCTGGTGCAAAACGCTGTGGCTGGTTGGTGCGGCACTATCGTACCACATCACTCCAGTTCTACAGCAATTGCACTGGCTCCCCATCAAGTACCGGATTGCCTTCAAAGTGCTGGTGTTACCCTTTAAGGCCTTGCATGGCCTGGGGCCAGTGTGCCTGAAGGACCGCCTATCCTTGCACATTCCCCAGAGACCACTACGGTCCATGGATCAAAACCTATTGGAAGTTCCATCACTTAAGATTTGCCGCCTGTCCTCGACGCAGCAGCGTACTTTCTCTGTAGTAGCGCCTACCCTTTGGAACGCCCTCCCAGAGGGCCTGCAAGACCAATCTCTTCAGACAGGCGTTTAACCTTTAAGGCTGTTAAATTCCACTCTTGCCTCAATCTGTTTTATTATGTTTTTAACTATGTTGTGATTATGTTGTTCACTGGTGTGAACCACTCTGAGCATCTATGGGAAGGGTGGTATATAAATCGAAATAATAAATATGTATGTGTCCGTATCTCCAAGACTGGTTTCCCTCCAGGTTTGCTAGTAAAACTGAATCCCAGTGTCATGAAAGGTTGCATGTCTAAAAAGTGTGTCACCAGCCAACATGAAATGTTTGGAAAGCTCTGGGCAAAAGGATAACATTGCATTCAGCAAAGGTTAGATATACAAGAATGTATGTGTGGAAGGATGCGTATTATTGCACTTTTACATGATAAATATGAACTATTTTCATCAGGAATTGTTTTAAATGGTCTATATTGTTTTAAGTACAGAGTTCATGAGATCTCCAGCGTAAAAAAAATCTGGAGATATATACTTACCCACCCCCAATTTAATTTAAAGCTTTAAGATGAAATAGAAAGAAATCTTCACCTTTTGAATCCTTGAATTTCATTTTAAAAAATCTTTCTTTTTGAAACCAAAAGAGAACTTACTGGAAACAGATTTTATCTGACTCTGCTCATCTCAGAAGATTATCCACACATCAGTGAAATGTCAAGTTTGTACCGCAAGTCTATATTTTAGGAGGGACGAGTGCCTTGGTTTTTCTTTGCCAAATGCTTGAAAGGAAGATAAAATTTCATGAGGTTTTATTTGAGAAGGCAGATAGAAGTGTTTTCCTAGAAGAGGCCCTTATTAACTGGATTAAGTAGAGCTTTTAAACAATGGATGTTGATCATTCCTCCCCACTTTTTAATGTTTCTGTTGCTTGTATTTTAAAAACACGCATAAAAGCTGTTCACTGCCTAAATCAAGGCATACCTAGTAGACAGGCATTTCACTGAAGTACAGCCAAGCCTTCTCCATGGATGCTTTATTTTCTGACCCCAAAAGCAGGAACAAATGCGTACGTACTGACATGGTTGCTACTTCTACATACATAGCGCAGGTCGTATTTCCTGAACAATTTCCATTCCTTTCTTTATACATTTTGTGAAACTGAGTTATTCTTTCTGGCATGCAAAAAAGAAGAAGAAAGGGAACAAGCCGGTTGCCTTTTAGCTAACCCTATTCTGCCAGGATTTATTCACAGTTTGCCCTACACAGAGGGGCTCAACATGCTCGAGGTCCCAGGACTGAAAACCTGTAGGCTGTCCAGCACACGGCAGAGGGCATTCTCGGTGGCTGCCCCGGTCCTATGGAACTCGCTGCCGGCCGAGACACAAGCCTTGCGGGATCTGATGGCCTTCCGAAGGTCGTGCAAAACCTGGCTGTTCAGGCAGGCATTCGGCTTGACCGGTGCCTGAACCGCCAATCTTTCGCCTGGCTGTACCGCCATTGCTGCTGGAATTAGCTTGTTCTTTTTTAAAAAAAATATTTTTATTGTGTTTTCCGTGGCGCACACAGCCACTTATAGGGGGTTATAGGTGGGGAGGGGGTAGTGATCGGGGTAGGGAGAGTGGGGGCAGGGGGTATACAGTGACTTCCGAGCGTTTCATGAGATGGTCTGTTCTTGTTAATCCAAAGTTGTTCCGTATATAGTTAGTCCAGAGCTATTGGAAAGAATTGCTCTCTCCCTTAGTCCCTATTTAAAGGTCGTTTAAGTCTATTATGCATTTGAGTTTCTCTCCGTGTAGATAGTCTTTGAGGCATGTCCAGTCCGTTTTTTTTTGTTTTTTATTGTTCATGTTTTGGCATATTGCCTCCATCTGAATCATGTCAAACGTCTTCAGGATCCACTCCTCTATACCCGGAATGGTCTCCTTCTTCCAGTGGCGTGCTAATACAATCCGGCTACAGGCGCTGAGCAGGAAAAACACTCTCTCCTGATTTTTATTGAGTAACGGATTGGATAATCCCAGCAGGTAGTATTGGGGGTCCATGGGGAATCGTGCCTTCAGTATCTTCTCCGTTTCTTTATGTACCATTTTCCAGTATCTGTGGGTGGTTTTGCACCCCCACCATTGGTGTATGTAGGTACCGGTTTCCCTTTTGCACTTCCAGCATACCATGGAACTTTTGTTGTTGAATTTTGCAAGTCTCGTTGGATGGAGGTGCCATCGATATTGCATTTTTAGCCAATTCTCTGCAATGTCGACCGATACACTGATTTTTGATTTGGCATTCCATGCTTCCTCCCATTGGCTATGTAGGATAGAGTGTCCCAAATCTTGTGCCCACTTGGTATGGCAATTTTTGATTTGTTCGTCTGCCGTGTCCCATCTGAGGAGTTGTTTATATATGGCGCTGATGTTTTTTTTGCTATTGTCTATGATCTGTTCCCAGAAGCCCGTGGTCATAAATCCGGAAGTCTTCCTGTCTATATTGAATCTTTGCGATGTCTGGTAATATTGGAACCATGATAAATTATACCCTTCATTCTTCAGCTCCTCCATGGTTTTCAGTTCCCATTTCCCCTGTACGTTCTTTAGGATGTTCTTGTAGGTTGGCCAGATGGGGCTGGCAAGTTCTTTTTTGTGGAAGGCCTCCATTGGGGAGATCCATAGTGGTGTGGCATTGAAGAAGGCTGATTTATATCTTTCCCAAGTTTTAATCAGTGCGGCTCTTATGTAGTGGTGGCTGAAGTCTTTCTCCACTTTCCTCCTCTCGTACCACAGGTACGCATGCCACCCGCCCGTAGGTCGTGGCCTTCTAGCGCCAACAGCTTTCTGTTCCTCAGAGAGGTCCATTCTTTGATGGCCGTTAAATTACAGGCCTCATAATACAGTTTGAAATTCGGGAGTCCGGGTCGGTCATTGACTTCAGGTTGATTCTGGGTGTCTTATTCTTCCAGATAAATTTCCTTATTTCTTTATTCCATTTATCGAACATGTGGTTGTTTCTTAAAATTGGAATGTTTTGAAATAGGAATAGCAACTTTGGAAGGACTGATATCTTGATTGTCGCTACTCTTCCTAGGAGTGATAAGTTCCGCCATTTCCATTTCTCTAAATCCGTCTGGATCTTTTTCCACTGGTGTTCATAATTATTCTTGAGCAGTTGTATATTGTTGGCGGTGATAAAGATTCCCAGATATTTGATTTTTTTTCTCAATTTGTAGGCCCGATTTGGTTTGAAGCGTGTCGCGTTCTTTTTCATTCAAATGCTTGGTCAATATTTTTGATTTGGTTTTGTTTAATTTGAAGCCCGCCACATTTCCGAATATTTCTAATTTATCTAACCATTTATTGGTGTTGGGAATGGGGTCTTCAATGATGCAGACCATATCATCCGCGTAGACCCTGCATTTGAATTTGTGTGATAGGACCTGGGTTCCTCTTAGGTTCTTGTCCTGGTTAATATCTCTTACTAACAGTTCCATTACCATTATGAAGAGCAATGGCGAAAGGGGGCACCCTTGCCTGACCCCTCTTTGGATTTGTATAATTTTGTTGTTTGTTTGGCCGTTTATCTGCAGTGTTGCGTCTTGGCGCTTGTAGAGTGCCTCTATGGTGTTGCGAAAGTGATATCCCATGTCCAATTCTTGTATTAAGTTTTTTAGAAAATCCCAATTGATTGTATCGAATGCCTTTTCGGCATCGATAAAGAGTAGAGCCAATTTCTTTTCGCTGTGTTTTTCATAGTACTCCAGGACGTTTATAATGGTTCGAGTGTTGTTTTTTATCTGCCTGTCTGGTAGGAATCCATTTTGTTCTGGCGAGATCCATTCACCCAAGAAGTCTTTTAGTCTTTGTGCCATGATTATAGCAAATATCTTGTAGTCTGTGTTTAGAAGACTAATGGGTCTATAATTTTTAACCTCCGTGGAGTCTGTGTTTTCTTTGTGAATTAGTATGATATTTGCTTTCTCCCAGGTTTTTGGTACTTGTTTTGTCTCTCTTATTCCATTAAAGATGTCAGTCAATATGGGGGATAGCTCCTTTTTAAATGTCTTATAAAAGAGGGCTGTGTATCCGTCCGGACCTGGTGCTTTGTTGTTTTTCAGGGATTTTATTCCCTTTAACGTTTCCTCGAGGCTGATCTTTTTATTTAACTTTTCTCTCTGGCTCTCGGATATTTTGGGAATTTTCAGCTTGCTTATGTATTCCGTTATTAGCGTCTCTGAGATCTGTTCTTTCCGGTATAGGTCTTGATAAAATTTTTGGAAAGCTTTTGTGATTGTGTCCTCTTCCGTGAGTACTTTCCCTCCGCTAATGATTTTGGAAATCGTGCACTTATTTTTTTTTTCCCTTAATTTCTTGGTTAACCATTTACTGATTTTATTAGCATTTTGGTGGTGGTAGACTCTGATGTCTTTCATTTGCTTCTCGAGGTTTTCCGTTTGTAACAGTTGGAGTTGTTTTTTGCTATATTCGAGCTCATTTTGGGCTTTTTTATTGTAAGGGTTCTTTTTCAGTTCTAATTCTACGGTATTTATTTTTGTTAGAACCTCTAGGTGGATTTTGTTTTGTTGTTTGTTTAGTCTGCTGTTGAGTTGGATGAGGTTTCCCCTCATCACTGCCTTCAGGGCCTCCCACTGGGTTGTTCTGCTTGTCTCTTGGCCACCGTTTAGTTCTAAATATTCTATTATCTGTTTTTTTAGTGTCTCGATATCCTTTTCTTTTTTCAGTAGTCTATCTCGTAGTCTCCACCTATATTGGGGTCTTTTACCCTTTATCTGTAATGTAATTGCATTGTGGTCTGAAAGGATACTGGGAAGAATATCGATTTTCCCCACTTTTGTTGCTATGGTACTGGTCGCCCAGGCCATATCGATTCTGGTCCATACTTTGTGTCTTCCGGAGAAAAACGTAAAATCTTTTCCTGAGGGGTTCATGTGTCTCCAAAGGTCTATCACTCTGAGGTCCTCTAGGGTTTGTAGGAATTGCTTTGGGAGCTGACTTGTTGAATCCTTGCTTTTGCCGCTTCCTTCTTTTTTTTTTGTTTTATCCATAGCCGAGTCCGGATGGGTATTTGTGATCCAATGGTAAGGTGTTGGAAGCAAACGAACCCAGAGCCCAATTCAAAGGCTAAGTAGCTCCTCCTATGCGAGAAGATGAGGGTGCAGGTGTCGTCTGCGAAGTCTTCTTGCTAGGAATACAAATACCCATCGGGGTGGATTACTTTACCTTACAGCGGCGGCACTTTGACTATTGTGTTGTTACCCCACTTGCTGTTGTGCCGATAATTCTATTTCAGGACACTTGTATTTACGTTTGCCCAGCTGTGGGGGTCGGGCACCCAACTTGGGTTTATATGTTGATTTTGCCTGATATTACGTCGCAGTTATAAAACAATATATTGATATTCTGAGAAACTTTGTGTTCAGATTCTTTGCTTGGATCTACAGCGACCACACCCGTTTTGTTACATAGCAAAAGGATTTAACCCATTGCACAACTGGGGAAAACAATTATTTGATACAGTCGATTACGATCTATTGACCCACCGCCTTGCCGGGGCCAGGGTGAGGGGGACAGCCTTAATTGGGTGTCCTCCTTCCTCCGGAACCGGCTACAGCGAGTGAGGAGGGGCTAGGTTGTCTCTGGGGGTTCCCCGCTTCATTGCGGAATCCCTCAGTTGGCAATTCTCTCCCCTCTATTATGTAACATCTACATGCGACCACTTGCCCAGCTGGTGCGTAGCTTTGGGCTTGGGTGTCATCAGTATGCTGATGACACCCAGCTCATCCTGAGGATGGATGGCCGGCCCGACTCTGTACCTGATAATTTCCATCGCTGCCTTGAGGCCGTTACTGGATGGCTACAAGCCAGTATGTTGAAGGTGAATCCGGCTAAGACGGAGATCCTGTGGCTTGGTCGCCCGGCCGGTGGGGATGTTCAGCTTCCAACCCTGGACGGTGTGACACTATGTCCGTCATCATCCGTTAAGAGCCTTGGGGTAACCCTGGACCCTCTGTTGTTGATGGAGGCCCATGTCTCCACCGTCAGCAGAGTGGCATTTTTCCATCTTCGCCAGGCGAGGAAGCTGGCCCCTACTTGTCCCGTCGCGACCTGGCCACAGTGGTCCAAGCTACGGTCATCTTGAGGCTAGACTACTGTAACGCTCTGTACATTGGCCTTCCTCTGTCGGTGATCCGGAAACTCAAGCTGGTGCAGAACGCTGCAGCCCAACTCCTTGCGGGGGTCTCGGCAAGCTGTCACATCACGCCAATTCTGCGCAAACTGCACTGACTACCTGTAGAATGCCGGATCACCTTCAAAGTGTTAGTCTTGACTTTTAATGCCTTACATGGTCTGGGGCCAGTGTACCTGTGGGACCGCCTCATCCCGTACCATCCCACCAGATCTCTGCGCTCTGAAAAGCATAACCTCCTGGTTGTCCCTAGTCCAAAGACATTTCGCCTGACTGCAACCCGTCGCCGGGCTTTTTCGATCGTGGCTCCAACACTTTGGAACTCATTGCCCGCCAACGTTTGTGCCATTCAGAACATCCTCCCATTTAGGAAAGCCTGCAAGACTCTGTTGTTTCAGCAGGCTTTCGGGGTTAGATGAATTGCAGTCCTCTTTTATGTACCCCCATCTTGTATTATCCTTTGTTGTCGCAGTGTTTTTAATGTGCGGCCTAGTGCGCCTTTTTATCTGTTGTTTTGTGGTTTTAACTTTCGCTGTATTTGGCTGTTTTTATGAACATGTTGTGAGCCGCCCCGAGCCATTGGGAAGAATGGTAAACAAATACGAATGAATAAATAAATAAAAACTTGTGGTATAAGGCTCCTGTCTTGCCACCTGTACTTAAAACCATTCCCTAAGACATGATTTTTCAAAACATTTCTCTTCATCTCCCCATTTTAATTAATTCAGTATATTCAGTATCTCCATCTTACACAAACATCTTTATCTCTTCTCGGCATTTTCTAAAATTATCAGGGGATTTGTGGAATATAACTGAATGCTATAAATATTTTAAAGACTTAGAAATAACTTTTTCAAAGGCTCTTAATCTTTAAATTCTATCAGCAATTCATTATTCTTGTTATGCAACTAAAACAAAAATATGAACAGAAGATGAAGACAGATTACTTTGGCTCAAAGCAAATCAAGTGATTATTCCATGACCCATATTTGAAGACTATACCATGGTTGCTTTCATTGTGAAGGGGGGGAAAGATTAACAATATTTTTTCCCAAATAGACTATTTACTAGGTTTAAAGCAATTAGCTGATAGCTAATTCCCAAATCCCAAACCTTACCAAGGAACTTGGGCTTTGTCAGAGGCCCTAACGTGGCAGATAAATAACAACAACAACAAAAACTACTTTATTCTTGTATCCTGCCACCATCTCCCCAAAGGGACTCGGGTGGCTTACACAATGCACAAGGTGCCTAAAAGCAATAATTGAAATAAAACACAATATAAAATACAATTGAATAAAACACATAAGCATGTAACAACAGCATGAAACTCAGACTAAAACAGCGCTCATCTGTCAATGGCGATAGCTGATGGAAATATGGCCAGATTGTAAACAATAGGGCCAGGAAATGGGAATAAATACAGAGCTGTAACCATAGGGTGAGGGCATGGGGATAAAGTGCAAGGTTGCATAACAAATTCATAGATCAACTAGAGCAGTGGTGCTCATTAGGTAGATCGCAATCTACTGGTAGATCGCGTAGGGGGTCCTGATAGATTGCAGGCAGGGCGGGAGGAAGGCTCAGTCCTGCCCTGCAGGCTCCCGACGCTGCCCAGGTGCAGGAGGTTGGACTGGATGGCCCTTGGAGGTCTCCTCTTATTCTAGGAACCCATTGTTATTATTATCAGAGGCTGAATGGCCATCTGTGAGGAATGCTTTGTGTTTTTCCCTTATGGCAGAAGGAGGTTCGAATGGATGGCCCTTGGAGGTCTCTAGGAACCTGTTGTTGTTGTTACTATTAGTAGTAGTAGTAGTAGTAGTAGTAGCAGAGGCTGAATGAATATTATCATCATTATCATTATGAATAAATTCAGGGGCTTATTATACTCACATTTAGTTGAATTCAGTCTTAAAATAAATTATATGGCTCTCACTTAAATAAATTTCCAAATATTTTTGCTTTTATGGCTCTCTGAGTAGTGGGTAGGTAGATCAATTTGACTTTGTTTTATATGTAGTTCGCATGCTGAAAAAGTGTGAGCACCCCTGAACTAGGGACTAGGCATTCTCAAGTCCCTACAGAAGGAGGACGGTGTGGGGGCTTGCCAGACAACGACACTGGATTTTTGTTGTAATTGTGGCAAGTACAAATATGATGAATGCCACATCTTAATGAATACACAAGCATAATAGGCACCAACAAATATAAAGAATACAGAAAATCTTAGAATCTGTCCAGAACATGAAGACGAAGATGAAAAATGTTTGGAAATCAACATTTTGGGCTGGATCTACACTGCTATATAATGCAGTTTCTGAATCCAGGTTATCGGCTTTGAATTTGGTTATATGAGTCTACACCACTATATAATCCAGTTAAAATAGATAATCCGGATTCAGAAACTACAGTGTAGACGGGGCCTGGGAGCGCTGAGTACATTTGAAGTGGTGAAAAGTGAGAAAGTCATCTTCTAGGTTTATAAAAGTCAAAGCATGTGTGTATGTTTGGTATGTGGCGCAGCTGGCTGGGTGTCAGCTGCATAAGATCTCTACTGACCAGAAGGTCATGAGTTCGAGGCCTGCCCGGGTTGAGGTCGGCTCTCGACCTATTGTGTAGCCTGTTGTTGACCTTTGCAACCTGAAAGATAGTTGCATCTGGCAAGTAGGAAATTAAGGTACCACTTAGTGGGGAGGCTAAATTTAACTGATTTACGAGGCTATAAAAAGATCTCCAGAAAACCCGCTGAGGAATGAAGGGGTGCGACAGCTTCCCCTGGTGGCCAGATGTTAAATTGCCTCTGTCTGTCTTGTGTGTTTGTGTGTCTAAATGTAATGTGTACATTGTAATCCGCCCTGAGTCCCCTGCGGGGTGAGAAGGGTGGAATAGAAATAAAGTAAATGAATGAATAAATAAATAAATATTGTTTGTCCATTAGTACAACAAAGGCTGTTATTAGATGATGTGCTCCTGTGATGTCATTGTGAAAGAAAGGTTACATATGTATGAGGGGAAGGAAAGAAAGAAGAGAAAGGGAAGAAAAAAAAGGAAAGGGGAGGTAGACAGAGAAGGAATAGAAAGGAAAAGTGGAAAAGTATGAGGGAAGAAAGGAAAGAGGAAGAAGGGATGAGACCGGAAGGGAAGACAAATGAATGAAGGACATGAAGGAAGAGAGAGAAAAGAATGGAAAAGGAAGAGAAAGAAAAAAAAGAAGAGGGGGTAAGGTGTATGAGGCAAATGGAATAAGGAAGGAGTCACAAAGAATTTAAGAGTTTGTTTGTTTATTTATTTATTTACGACAATTATATGCCGCCCTTCTCACCCCGAATGGGACTCAGAGAAGCTTACAAATTATTTGTACATAAAATATATATTATTAGCATAGTACAATATTAGTATAATTTACTATATTGTACTATACAACTACAGTGTTCCCTCACTTATTGCTGGGGTTAGGTTCCAGGACCTCCCGCAACAAGTGAAAAACCACGATGTAGGGATGCTCTAGTAGTTATACACTATTTAAGTCTTTATAAACTTAAAATAAAGAGAAGGAAAGGAAGGAAAGGCCCCTCAAAGCTGGAGGGAGGGAGGACTGAGGAGGAAAAGCGCCTTGGAGAGTGGCGGTAGAGGCAAAACCCCACAAAACAGCAAAAATACCATGATATATATTGTAAATTAATATTTTTTCCAATCTGCGAAACAGCGAGTCCGCAATAAGCGAACTGCAAAGTAGCGAGGGAACACTGTATACATGTAATATCAAATATAAAGTTATTATATTGTATTATTAGCATTATATTGTATTACGTAATATTATCAATATTATATGTGTATACAAGATATTATATTATTAGCACAGCACAATATTAGTATTATATATTACTATATTGTACTATAATCACTATACTGTAATATTAGCAATATTACATATAATATTAATATTATATGTAATATAAAATATATCATTTTATTTATTTATTTATTTATTTATTTACAGCGTTTTTACCCCACTCTTCTCAACCCCCAAGGGGGGGACTCAGACGGGTAACAAAGGCAATCCAATGCCACAATCTATACACTATAAATCATAAATACAAAATTAAACAATAGCAGTAAGATTAAAACAATAATCAACAGCAATTAAATTAGAACAATACTCCATCCACAGTTCTGAGTTGATAAGAACAATAAGCCATATCCTCAGATCTGTCGCCATCACTAATCCATTCCAGTCAAGATGTTGCTTAAGCTATTGTGCAAAGGCCTGGTCCCAAAACCAAGATTTTAGCTTCCTTCTAAATGCTAGGAGGGATGGGGACGAGCATATTTCACTTGGAAGCGTGTTCCATAGGTGGTGGGCCACAGCCAAGAAGGCCCTGTCCCCCATCCAGTATGACATTATAATATTATGAATATTATATGGGTATACAATCTTATATATATAAAGGAAGAGTCGTCATGGAACGACCGTCCCAAACAGAGAAACCTTACAACGCAGAGACACCAAACTTGCCAACAGAAATAGGCCTCAAGCAAGGTAAGTTTGTAGCAAAGAAACTTCCCCCCCAAAAAAACCTAAAAGGCCCCCAAAACAACGAGTTAAAAAACTACATGTCCCAGCATCCTCCGGGGCTGCCAACGACTCTCCCAGCTTCTACATTCTGACAACATGATTGGCTGCCAATAAGGGCGGATTTGCATAACTCCTGTACTGGCCAGCCAACATGAACATTCCGCCCCCTAATAAACTGTCAGAGGAGGATAAGGCAAAGGGCTGAGGCACAAACACAAACACCCAATTCACTTCCCACAGAAAATTTACACCCCTACAAATCACAGACCACGCCCAAAATTGACAGTAAGGCTGTCAGTGAAACCAGGAGCCAAACGAGATTGGCGGGTGAATTGGACTACATCTAAAGCAGAATTGGTGCTTTTAGCAGAAGTACAGTCAGAGGAGAGTGATGCACAAGCACAGGCCTTAGTATAGCGAGGTAGCTTGCCAGAAATCATGCTGGCAGCCAAGACGAGAATAATGCACTCTGATTGGTACGTCAGGCACAAGCTGTGATTTGTTAGAGTACATCATGTGCCTTTCCTGATAACACTGGCCGTGATTGGCCTAGCTAGCACCCAGCGTGTGTCTGTTTACATTGTTACTGATTGGTAGGAACCGCGCATGGGCAAATGAAACCGTCCTTCCCTGCTGGCACAGAGGGACGGCATAGAAATGTTGCAAATTAAGAACAGGCTGCCCATATGGCAGATAACATACTGTGAGAATGAAGAATTAATACTGCGCAATGCTGTTTAGCAAATAGGAATGNAAATAGAGTGTGATGCCAAATAATGTGATGTTTAATTGGATAATAAAAATGAGTTGATGCTGTGAACCAATGATGATGATGAAGAAAGGAGGGACAAGGGATCTGCCGCCATAGCGTGTATATAAGGGATAGTCGGAGATTGTACGGGGCTCTTGCCCTGAAGCAGCGAGTTCTGTGGGCAGATCCCATCAGCTGATGTTGTGCAAATAAACTTTGGCTTCATTGACTGCAGTACGGTTGTTGCGTTTTCTCGTTCCTGCGCTCGCACGTTTGCGCCGCCTGAGAGTCAAAAAGGTACCACCTGGGAGTTTTGGGACTCCGGATTTGCTGCTACATCTTGGTGACCCCGACGTGATCCAAGAAAGGTGAATTAGACGAGTCTGTGACGTTGAGAACGCAATCCTGTTGGCTGGACGGCTCTCGCTCGTAAGTGGGGAGCTGGGGAGACCCAGGAGGGCTGAGAACAGGGGGCCCCCACCACCAAACGACCGGCTGCCTGATTCGCCCCAGACCACCGCTTACAGACCCGAGAGACCGCAATCATCATTACTGCCAGTGAACCCAAGCCAGAGGGAAGACCGGGGGTGCAGTTTGGGAAACTGCATCTAGTGAGCAATCCGGCAATCGAAAGCGCGCAAGGAACAGTCGGGGGTGCCGGCAGACCGTGCATCTAGTGAGCAATCCGACGACAATCGAGTGAGGACGCGGGAAGTGGTCCCGGGGTCTGCAGGAATCGGCAAGTATAGAGCTCTGCATACTAACACGTAGGGAACATACACCCATTGGGAAGGGGGGCAAGCACTGAAGTGTTCTTGGCCAGTGGAAGATGGGTGGAGTGGGATCCAAAGAGAAAAAGGAGACGCCTCTGAAATGTGTGTTAGACAATTGGGATAGATTCTGCCTGCTAGCAGTGGAGGGAGGTCCGCAAGACTTGAAAGATTACAGGCTCAAAAACCTGTGCACGGAGGTTTGGCCGGCTGTCCCAGAGATTGGCTGGCCAAAGGCAGGGACCTGGGATTTGAGAAAGTGCATGAAGTTAGAATCTTATTGTTACGAAGAACATCCATCTGATCAATGGATTTACTCCGCAACATGGATGAGATTGGTTTCAGAGGGGGTCTGGTGGGCGGGCCCAAAGGGGCAAGCCAGAGAAGGATGTTTTGTTAGCCGAAAGGCAGGGAAAAACACTCCGGTTCTGCAAACAGAGCTGGAGGAATTGCTATCGTTAAGGAGAAGACCAAGGCAGAGAGAAAATGCCGCCGCAGGGGCGGGGGAGGCCAATGCGCCCCCGCTCGGTGCGAGTTTAAACGTCCCAACCCAAGCCCAAGACGCGGCCCCCACCCTTGGGACAGGCCCAGCCGCACAGATGGCGTCCCCGGCTGTGACGCAAGCTGAGGCGGTCCCTCCTGTTCCAACCGCGACTTCCCCAATGAATCCCCGAGTGTGCCCCAACCCGAAATAGGGAGCCTGCCAGCCGCGGACCCCCGCGTGATGTTCCCACCAACCATGGCCACGTCACAAACCGTGACGGCTCCGTTAATGCTTCCACAAGCCATAGCGGCCTACCCTATGCCCCATCCAGTACATAAGCCAGTATACGGAAGCCCACCTGCATATCAGGGCCCCCAGACAGCAGAAACACACTACCCCTTCGAGGAAGCAAGAGAGATTGAAAGGAGAGTGAGATGGCAGTCCCTAAGTGCCGATAGAATGATAGAGCGTTCTCCGGACAGAGAGGGAAAGGAAGAAGAATATCCTGCCGCTACTAGGGGAGTGATGGCGCATTCCCCGACCGCCAGGAGAAGCTACTCTCCTGAGGCCGCGAGACCGATAGTGCAGTCTCCGGACCTGAGTAGAAAAGATTACCGAAGGCCACGGGATGTTTCACCTAGACGGACTAGGAGTATGTCCCGGGAGGATGCACGACAGAGGGCAGAAGCAAGGGGGGCCCTTGAGTTGCCGATCCGACAGGTGCCATTACTGGATGTGAACAATAGGGTAGTGCAAGCCTATCAACTAGTCCCCTTTTCCTCCAGTGATGTCTTAAATTGGCGGAATGCCACGCCCCCTTATTCGGAGCAACCGAAGGCGATGGCGGATCTTGTAGAAGGGATAATTGCAACGCATGATCCGACCTGGTGGGACTGTAAACAGCTCTTAAACGCCTTGTTCACCGCAGCAGAGAGAAGGAGTATTATCAATCAGGCCAGATTGTTGTCACAAGAGGGACATGGAGATGTTGACCCAGTCAGATATGGGGATGCAAGATTCCCAGTGCAAGCAGATCCGGGATGGGACCCTAATGAGGAGGCCCACCGTGAGCGTATCAGAGAGTTCCAGCAGATACTTTTAAGAGCAATAAGAAAAGGGCCGCCCAGGCCCTCCAATATACAGAAGATACAAGGGGTTCAACAAGACAAGGTTGAAACGCCTGCTGCGTTCTTGGAAAGGTTAGAAGAAGCTTATAGGAAATACAGTCCCTACAATCTAGAGCAAAATGACGGGAGGATAGCCCTAACGCAATCCTTCATTTCCCAATCATCCCCAGACATCAGAAAGAAGATTCAAAAGCAGCCAGGATTTCTAGGAAAAACTTTGAATGAACTTTTAGCTTTAGCTGATCAAGTGTTTATTGCACGGGAGCAAGTGGAAGAAGAGAGAAAAGACAGAAAGAAAAAGGAAGGATACAAGGTTTTGATAAGCATGATGAGAGAAGAAACCAGTAGAGGGAAAGGATATAGTCGTGGGAGAAGCCCAGGAAGAGGGAATGGAGGACAGAGTAAGCTGGGACGAAATCAGTGCGCCCGTTGTAAAAAAGAAGGGCACTGGAGAAGAGACTGTGTGGAAGAAATATCAGAAGAAAGTGATGCAAGTGTGAGAGGAAGAGGAGCACAGTCCAGAGGGTCAGGAAGAGGAAGAGGACGGGGAAGTTATAGACCTTATGAGGAGAGAGTTGTTGTGGCTGCGGCCGTGGAGGAGGAAGAGGAAGAGGATGAATTCTGAAGGGTAGGCCAAGCTTTTCTTTTACTGAACCCGGAGGAGCCTTTGGTTGCCATAGAAGTAGAGGGTCAGCGCATAAAGTTCCTAGTAGATACGGGAGCGGACAAATCAGTAGTTAACAAGAAAATAGCACCCCTTAGCAATCAACAGATCAAGGTCATTGGAGTCTCAGGCCGACCACAGAAATGCCCATTGTTACAGAAGAGGAGATGCAACATTGCAGGAAGAGAAGTGACACATCAGTTACTGTATATCCCAGAGTGCCCGATACCATTGTTAGGAAGAGACATATTAGCCAAGATTAGGGCAAGGTTGGAATTCCTGGAAACTGGCCAACTGGAACTGACTGTCCCAGGCCAGGAGGAGTACCGCCTGTTCAAACTGAAGGAGGTCAAGAAAGAGATACAATGGTGCTGGGAACAAACTCCGAAGGTGTGGGCGGAAGATAACGATCCAGGGATGGCCAAATATGTAACACCAGTAGTGATACAGATAAGAACAGGGTGCCTTCCCGTGAGAAAGGCCCAATATGCTATCAGTAGAGAAGCTGTGGAAGGAATTCAAGAACAGTTATAGAGATGCTACATCATGGGATCATCACATACTGTAATTCACCATGGAATTCGCCCCTCCTCCCTGTCCGCAAGGCGGGGGGCGGGTACCGAGTTGTCCAGGATTTGCGAGCTGTCAATCAGGCTACCATCCCATTGACATCTGTCGTTCCAAATCCTTATATTATGATGAGTTTGATTCCAAGTACAGCAATCTGGTTCTCAGTTCTGGATCTTCGAGATGCATTCTTCTGTATCAGATTGGCCCCTGTGTCACAGCCCATCTTTGCATTCCAATGGGAAACCCCAAATGGAGGACGACGTTCTCAGGCCACGTGGGCCCGTCTTCCTCAAGGGTTTCATTCGAGCCCTACGATCTTTGGCCAAGCTTTGGCCAAGGATCTGTCAGATTTTGAAATTCCAGAGTCAGAGGGAACCTGGCTCCAGTATGTAGATGATCTGTTAATAGCAACTAGGACAGAAGAAGGATGTAGACATTACACAATAGAGATGTTGAAAGTCTTGGAAGAGAAGGGATATAAAGTGTCAAGAAAGAAAGCACAGTTGTGTCAAAGAAAAGTCAAGTACTTGGGGTTTGGATTATCCCAGGGAAGTAAAGTGCTAGAAGTGGAAAGAAAGGAAGTTATCTGTGCCATTCCAACGCCCAAAGACAGAAGACAGACGAGAGAGTTCCTCGGAACCACCTCGTATGTGAGACACTGGATCCCGGGCTACGCTGTGATAGCAAAGCCCCTGTATCAAGCAACAAAAGGAAGTAACAAAGACCCATTCGTGTGGACGGAGGAATGCGAGCATGCTTTTAGAGAATTGAAGCAAGCTGTCATTTCCCCTCCTGCATTAGGTTTGCCAGACCTGGAAAAGCAGTTCTACCTCTTTGCCGCTGAGCGAAATGGTACAGCTGTGGGTGTGTTGACACAGATTTCAGGCACATGGCAGCGGCCTGTAGCATACTTGTCCAAGCAGTTAGACACAGTAGCTAGGGGTTTGCCCCCCTGTTTGAAGGCCGTTGCAGCTTCAGTGGACTTAATTCGAGAAGCCACTAAGCTCACCCTAGGGAGACCTCTCATTGTACGAGTTCCCCACCACGTAAAAGCATTGTTAGATACAAAGGGCCCCCGCTGGCTAACAAATGAGAGACTGACAAAGTATGAAGGGGTTTTGTGTGATAATCCGCTCGTTTCGCTTGAAATGTGTCCCATGTTAAATCCGGCCACTTTGTTGCCCAGCCATTCAGAGCCCTCAGACCATGATTGCATACAGACAATGGACCTTGTTTATTCCAGCCGGCCAGATTTGCGTGACTTTCCCTGGGAGAAAGTGGATTTAACCCTTTACACAGATGGGAGTAGTTTTGTGAGAGAAGGGGTAAGGCACGCGGGGTACGCAGTTGTGACGTGGGAAGAGGGGGTCTTGGAAGCAAGGCCTCTCCCTCCGGGAATCTTCTGCGCAACTTGCGGAGCTGATTGCGCTTACCCGTGCTTTGGAACTTGCCAGAGGGCAAAGGGTTAATATTTACACGGATTCTCGTTTTGCGTTCTTAACGCTGCATGCACATGGTGCATTGTACAGGGAAAGAGGCTTTTTGACGTCCGCTGGAAAGGCTGTCAAATATGCAAATGAAATGTTGGTTCTTTAGACGCTGTTTGGTTGCCCCGTAAGGTTGCTGTTATGCATTGTAAAGCACATCAAAAGGGAAACGACCCGGTGGTTCAAGGGAATAGGTTAGCAGATTTGACAGCCCGAGAGATAGCTCTGCAGAAACCCACACCCGTAATGTTAACGCTCACAGACTCAGGCCCAAAAGTAGAGAGGTGTCATTACACAAGGGAAGAGGAGGAGTGGGCCTTGAGCGAAGGGGGGGAGTGGGAAGAGAGCTTCATAGTAATGCCAGACCATCGCTTTTATCCCTAAGGAGAAAGCGTGGCACATAGTGCAGCACTTTCATGAGACCACCCATCTAGGTAAAAGTGCCCTGGCATCGATGCTGGAGAGGCAAATGTACATTAATAGCTTGCACAGCTTAACTGCTGCGGCTGCGCAAAGGTGTTGGACATGCGCGAAGAATAATCCCAGAGAAGGACCGTTGAAAGCGCCTGGGATTCAATATCAAGGGAGTTGGCCGTTTGAAGCCCTTGTGACGGACTTCACTGAGATGCCACGGAGCGGTGGCTTTAGATATTTGCTGGTGTTTGTGGATACATTTTCGGGATGGGTTGAAGCTTATGCTACAAAGACAGAGAAAGCAATGGAAGTAGTGAAAGCCCTTTTGAAAGATGTTATCCCCAGATTCGGAATGCCTTTACAGATAGGATCAGATAACGGCCCCGCTTACGTGCACCACGTGGTGCAAGGACTAAGCAAATTGTTAGGCGTCAAGTGGCGTCTTCATTGCTCTTATCGCCCTCAATCTTCTGCCAAGGCGGAAAGATTGAACAGGACATTGAAAAACTGTTTGGCAAAGATTTGTCAAGAGACAAAGTTAAACTGGAGGCTGGCGTTGCCCATGGCTTTGTTGAGAGTCCGGTGCACGGCACACAAGAAAACGGGGTTGTCACCTTTTGAAAGACTGTATGGAAGGCCTCCATTAAACTTAAAGACTATAACTGGACTATCCTCAGATAGCCATGTGTTGGGAAACCAGCAAACTTTGCAGCAAGTACAGATGCTAGGAAGACAGCTAGAGAAACTGAGCCAATATACAGCAGACTTGTACCCGCCTTTCCCTACCACCTCTCTCCACTTGTTTTCCCCAGGAGACGAGATTTTGCTGAAGGAATGGAACATCCAACCCTTGCAGGCCCGATGGAGAGGACCGTACACCGTTTTGCTGACTACTCCAACCGCGGTGAAGGTGGAAGGAATACGCCCGTGGATCCATTACACGCGTGTAAAGAGAGCACCAATGGTTTGGGAGTCTTCCGTGGACCCAGAAGATCAGTTAAGACTAAAAATCCACAGGAAACGTCAGCACCCTGTTTAGGGGGTGATCAGGCCACAGGCGGATACCAACGTCCTGCAGCCAAGCAATCGTGGTCCAACAAGAGACAGGTGGAGGGAGCCTAAGACCTTCTCCCTGAGATGGTGGTTTGGGATACTAATGGGACACTGCTACGAAAGGAAACCACCTGTGGGAGTAAGGACTATGTTTGGGTACATGGCTCTGATTTGGACACTGTACATAACCGGGACACATGGGGGTTGGGATCAAAACCTGTTTCATAAATTAGTAACCAATATGACACATGAACTTAGCCTAAACGACTGCTGGGTGTGCAGCCATGGCCCGTCAAGTCATAGTCAGGGCTGGCCGATAGTCCCCACAGCTCTATTAACGCTGCAGGGGTGGAATGAAATCAAATGTAAACAAGCACACATAGAACGAAGTACAGATAAGGCCCAGTTTGTGATCTCACACCGTTCTCCCGTATTAGAAGCGCCGCTGTGCTTCGAATGGAAAAACGATGGTACTATATATGCTACAGGGGACCAGAAGGAGGGTAGATATGAGCTTTTTAGCAGAGTTGAACTGGGATCCTACCCCGCATGTAATCACACAATTACAATACATGACCGATACCGGCCACGTTGTGGTCAGAAGACAAAAGGAATCTGGACCTGGGGGTGGGAGTATTCAAATTGCACCCACATCTTATATGGAAACCGTCAGGAAGATGCCCTTGTTAATCTGGTACAAAACCTCCCAGCCGGTCGCACTGGCCGTCGGGCGGAGGGTTTACCAGCAGGGGTCTTATGGATCTGTGGGAAGTGGGTGGGGCAAGTTCTACCCACCGCTTGGAGTGGGACTTGCACCATGGGGACCCTAGGACCAGGAGGGTTGAGAATGCACCCCAGAGTGACCCCAGTTTCCAATTTACACATGCATGTTCAAAAGAGATCGGCTGAGTCAAAACAAAAGTCTGGATACGATACAAGTAGAACATATCTCAATGAGGTTCAAAGGGTTTTGGCAATCAGTACGCCAATGGTGGGAGTGGCCTGGAATATAAAGCAGCTACGTGTGATATCTTATGGATTGGAAATGTTAGCTAATGATACCGCTGAGGGAATGGCTGCTTTGCAAATTGAAGTCAATTCCCTAGCTGGGATGGTAATCCAGCAGAAAATTGCCCTGGATTATCTGTTATCTAAGCAAGGTGGCCTCTGTGTATGGCTGAATACCACGTGCTGCCATTATATTAACATGACAGGAGATATTGAACTTGACATGGTCAAGATTCAGCAAGTTGCAAGTGAAGTACAAAAAACTTATGAAGCTCCAGAAGACATCTGGAGCCTCCTTACTAGCTGGCTGCCCAACATAGGGTGGATCAGGTCTATAATAATGCTAATTCTTGTGATCTTTTGTTCTGTAATAATGATGTTATGTTGTTTACCGTTAATATTGAGGTACTGTGCCTTTGCAGTGAGGAGATCAGCAAAAGCAGTCAAAAGTGTGAAACCAGGAGCCAAACGAGATTGGCGGGTGAATTGGACTGCATCTTGAGTGAGAAAAGCAGGCTGTGTAAATAATTTATTGGCCAGAATTATTTACAAGAGAAAAAGTAAGGAATAAAGCAGAATTGGTGCTTTTAGCAGAAGTACAGTCAGAGGAGAGTGATGCACAAGCACAGGCCTTAGTATAGCGAGGTAGCTTGCCAGAAATCATGCTGGCAGCCAAGACGAGAATAATGCACTCTGATTGGTACGTCAGGCACAAGCTGTGATTTGTTAGAGTACATCATGTGCCTTTCCTGATAACACTGGCCGTGATTGGCCTAGCTAGCACCCAGCGTGTGTCTGTTTACATTGTTACTGATTGGTAGCCTTCATGAACATTTACAAACATCATTGGCTGGTGTTACAGAACATTTCTTTAATCCAATTAAACATAACATTTTCATTTGCATCACATCTTAATCCCCTCCTATTTGTTAGAACAATGAACATTTCTATGGTAGTCTTTCCCACAGTACATCTATCAGTGGCTGGGACTCTCATGTTCCCAACTAGCAACATTTGGCTTCTGCAGACTCCTTGCCAGCAACGGAGGGGGCAGAATCCCTCTGCTCATGCGCAGTTCTTATCCATTTGGCACAAAGGTAAACAAACCTCACGCCTTGTACTGTTTAGACCAATCTGAGCCCACGTTATCTACGCTAGGCACGGGGTGTACTTTGGCTAATCACAGCATTGGCCAGAAGCACCAATCACAGTGTTACATTCACGGAGCCAGTGCCTGCTTGATTCTTGGCACAGAAACCCACTTTTCTAAGCTCTACACGTGTGCAGCATCACTCTCTGACTGTACTTCTGTTGGAAAAGTACCAAAACCGCTTTAGTAGGAACCGCGCATGGGCAAATGAGACCGTTCTTCCCTGCTGGCACAGAATGCATAGAAATGTTAATTGAGAACAGGATGCCCATATGGCAGATAACATACTGTGAGAATGAAGAATTAATACTGCGCAGTGCTGTTTAGCAAATAGGAATGCAAATAGAGTGTGATGCCAAATAATGTGATGTTTAATTGGATAATAAAAATGAGTTGATGCTGTGAACCAATGATGATGATGAAGAAAGGAGGGACAAGGGATCTGCCGCCATAGCGTTTATATAAGGGATAGTCGGAGATTGTACGGGGCTCTTGCCCTGAAGCAGCGAGTTCTGTGGGCAGATCCCGTCAGCTGATGTTGTGCAAATAAACTTTGGCTTCATTGAACCTGCAGTAACGGTTGTTGCGTTTTCTCGTTCCGCTTGCACGTTTGCGCCGCCTGGGAGTCAAAAAGGTACCACCTGGGAGTTTTGGGACTCCTGATTTGCTGCTACAGCTTCATTAACTTAATTTCCCTGACTAGGCCTCACTTAATGGAATGCTGTTTACGCTCTGAATTGACAGTAAGGCTTCATTAACTTGATTCTCCCAACTACGCCTCAGCTCATTGGACATTGTGTATGGCCTGAATTGACAGTAAGGCTTCATTAACTTGCTGTTCCTGACTAGGCCTCAGCTCATGGGACATTGTGTATGGTCTGCATTTACAGTAACCTACCTTGGCACACAGAGCCCCTATGACCCACGCTACATTCTACTACAGTTTGGAGGAGGGTGGACCATGGATTATGAGACTTGAAGTACCTCCATGGATAATGGGATTTGTAGTACTTCAAAACCCATCATTCCCCACAGACCACTGTGTCCAAGAACCAAGACCGATAAAGACCAAACTTGGCACACAATGCCCCCCATGACCCACACTCCATCCGACTGCAGTTCAGAGGAGGACACACCATGGATAATGGGATTTCAAGTACCTCCCTCACAATGTCTCCATGGCAACACACTGGCAACTCCTCTCCAGTCCCCCCACCCCCAGCAGCAATATAGTAATACTAGCTGAACCCGGCACGCGTTGCTGTGCCCTATTTAGGAGATGTGAGGGTGTTTGGTTATGTAAGTGTTGTAAACGATGTGACAATGTGTTTTTTGTGTGTATATATGTGTAAGTGTGTGTATGTATGTGTATGTATGTGTATGTATGTGTATGTATGTGTATGTACACTTCCCCTCTCCCCCCTCTGTCTGATTCCCCCCCTTGTCTCTCTCTCTCTCTCTCTCTCTGTCTCACTTTCCCCCTCTCTCCCTTCTCTCTCTCTCTGTCTGTTTCCCCTGTTTCTCTCTGTGTCATTCCCTCTCTCCCCTCCCCGTCTGTCTCTGTCTCACTTTCCCCCCTCTCTCTCTCTTTCCCGTTCTCTCTCTCTCTTTCCCGTTCTCTTTCCCCCTCTTTCTCTCTCTCTGTCCCCCCTCTCTCTCTGTCTCAGCCCCCCCTCTGTCTCTCTCACTCCCTCTCTCTCTTCCAATATGGGGCGGGCCGCGTACAACGCTGGGCATGCGCACCAGGGCGGGAGGTAGGCCCGGAGATCGCCAATCCGCCTTCCGCCGTGTCTCCCGCGGTTGCAGCGGCCGCGCGTGAAGCAAGGTAGCCCGGGAGCTTACCTTCTTTCAGGCGTGGCCGCTGGAACCGCGGCGGATCGCCGATCTCCGGGCCTGCCTCCCGCCCTGGCGTGCATGCCCAGCATCTTACGCGTCCCGCCCCTTTTTGGCTGTGCGGGGTGGCGTCAGGCCGCTTTCGTGAAGTACCGCCTTTTGGACTACACTTCCCAGAAAGCCCAGCATGGCCACTTCCGGTTTATGCGGAGGTTTCTGGGAAGTGTAGTGCGGCGCCCTAGAGCTGCTCTGGGACCGGGACGTGTGGTCCAGGGCGCGGATGGCGAGGAGGTGGTTCGGGCGGCGCCGGTGTGGCTGCGAAGGTCCCGGTGAGTGGGGAGAGAGGGTGACGGGATGGGTTGGGGGGGGTCGGAGTGCGCCTGCGCGATTGCTCTCCCTCTCTACAGTACTCGCGGCCAGCGCAGAACGGGAGGCAATGGGCGGTTTTGGGGGGCTGTTTTTTGGGGGGTTGTAAGGTAGGGAGGTGGGTTTTTTTGTGCTATGTTTGTACCTCGTGGTCTGGGGGAATGTGTGTCGTGGGATTTGTGTTTCTGGGGGGTATAGTTTGGCCGTGCATAAAGGACATCCCACGACGACTCGATTTTTATATATATAGATATAATTCTAATATTGTGTTGTGCTAATATTATAATATATTGTATACCCATATAGATATTGATAATATTATGTCATACAATTTAATATTAATATTGATACAACCACACAAGCATCAACCTCTACATCAACACAGCAGACGGAAAGACAAAAAACATTGTATATCCACAAGCTATGCAGAACGCCAGCAACACCACACACCGACAACTCCACAGGACTACAACATCCCACCCACCAGAACAACCCACAACGACACAGCCATGGCCCCAACAACACCATAACTAACAACAATTCCAACCCTTACATACTCAGACTTTCTCGCATCTCCTAAATAGGGCACAGCAACGCGTACCGGGTACAGCTAGTATATTATAATATTAGCACAGCACAATATTAGAATTATATATTACTATATTGTACTATACCACATTATTATTATTTTACTGTAATATTGCTTTATATCTTTTATGTTACTGTATTGAAAAGCATTTCTGGGCTTGGCCTCATGTAAGCCGCCCCGAGTCCCCTTTGGGGAGTAGGTGGCGGGGTACAAATAAAGTTTATTATTATTATTATACTGTAATATTAGCAATATCTATATATATAAAATCCTTCATGTGGTGGTGCCAGTCTTATAGACAAAGAAACCACACAAGGCAGACACACAAAAACAGCCCACATACACAGAAAACCCTACAAGGTATGTTTACCAAAACACACACACACACACACACACACCCAAAAAAGAGCCAACGGCCACAAATAAAAAAAACCATTATGGACTACAACTCCCATGATCCCCCACGCTATCTCCCTCTGGCAGTTTAGAGCGTCGGAATGTTAGTGGAGCTGACCAATGTAGCACCCATGGGTCCGCTCGGGCAACGGGGGAGGGGTAATGCACCAGGGGTCCCGTTGGCATTGGGACCCGCACAGGCTGAAAGGGATTCGGAGGATGAGTTGGAAGGCCCAGAGCAAGATTGGTCAGCCGTGCCTTTGCCCAGTTCACCTGTAGAGAGTTTAGCTTGGGATCTTGAGTGGGAGCATTCTCCCGGGAAGGAGCGGACCAGGTGGAGATGGGAGGCAGTGAAGCAGATAGCGGAGATAGTTATGAATTCCCAAATGGCCGAGGTTCCCAGGAGCTGGCTGAACAGCAGATGGAGGCTAGCGGATGGGAAACTTCGGGGGAGGCTTCTTCTCAGGAAGATAGCGATACTAGGCTGGAAGAGAGGGGCCGTTCTCATAACAGGCGCAGGGACATAGAGGAGGGCAGGAGGAGCTGGCATCTGTCCCTAGACCGTCACCGTTCGGAAAGTAGAGACTGGAGGCGGGCCTAGATCGTCAGCCCGGCCGAGGATTGGCACGGCCCGTGGGAACTGATCCTCAGTTCTCCGGCCACGCCTATACTGAATAGGCGCGACGCGAGTGGGACCACAAGCAACCGTGGTCATCAAGTCTTGCCTTGCTTTTGCCTTGTTTCCTGAGCCGCAGTGGTTTGCGGCACCTTGTTTTGTTCCTGATTCGCATTGGATGCGAAACCTGCCCTGTTTCCTGATCCGCATTGAATTGCGGAGCCTTGCCTCGCTTCAAGCTATTTGCCATTATACTTTGGACTATTGACTTTATGCATTGAATACTTTCATTTATTGGACTATATTCTCTTTGGACTGTTTTTATATTCAATAAACTAGTTAGCCTTTGATACGTCTCCGTGTGTGTGTTAAAGGGGCAGTTCTAAGTCGGCGTGCGTGACAGTTGGCCGGAGAACTCCTCGAACCCCTGTTTGCACCACGGGACGTACCAGGAACCGCAGACAGCGCACTCAGGCTCCCATCGTCCCCACGGATGCCCTGGCGAACCTGACGGAGCAGCAGGTGCAGGAGATGCAACGAGATTTGGGTGTGCTGCGGACCCGGGCCGGACGGCACCCGGGGGTGTGCCCAACTGGCCTCTTCTGTGGCTATCGGACGCAGGTGGTGGTTTTGTGTGCCAAGTGGAT